>LPNX010218444.1:132909-182556 GCA_001517045.1 Pseudotsuga menziesii | reverse complement strand
GTTTCTACATCATAAGTCCACATTCAATGTTTTCAAGATGCTTTTGAACAAAGAATGGCTTGTCTCTACATCATAAGTCCACATTCAACAGCCTTTGCAGGAACAGTTTTTATATACCGAAAAAATAACATTCATTCTTTACTTGTTTATGGATTTTGCAATCCTGCAGATGCAAGATGTGGACAATGGTACACTGTTAACGTCACACTCTTCAAACATTACCTTGGAAAATAGGGCAGATCTTCTTCAACGAGCTGAAGTTCGTGTGTGTGCTTTTGATATAGAGACAACCAAGCTTCCTTTGAAGTTCCCTGATGCCGAATATGACATGATCATGATGATTTCACACATGGTGGATGGGCAAGGCTATCTTTTAAAAAATAGAGAGGTAAAAACACTTGGCATTGTTTTATGCTCATTGGTCAGCCTATCCTTTGTTTTGGGATTTCTTTCATCTATGTTTTGGGATTTTTATTGTTTGTAGATTGATGTTGCATTGATTGTTATGAACATCGTTGCTCTTCTTTAGTTTTCCAATTCCTTTTCGTTTGTTTCCTTAGTGTGTAGGGGTGGGGCATTGAAGACTTGGAGTACACTCCAAGACCAGAATTTGAAGGAAATTTCAAAGTAGCAAATGTGCCAAATGAGGTATATCTGCCATTTATTGTTTACCCTAAGACTATAATTCTGAAAACAAGTATTGATCCCCTGGAAGTTTGCTATGTTTTCCAGACAGAGCTTCTTAGGCGATGGTTCAATCACATGCAAGAATTGAAGCCTGGGATTTATGTCACGTATAATGGAGATTTATTTGATTGACCTTTCGTCGAACAACAGGCTAAGCACCATGGAATGAAAATGAGTGATGTATGTTAATTTTCTTATCAAATATACTGGCATCTTATGCTTGCTAACTGTTGTTGGATTTTCGCTCCATTCTATGTTTAATTGGAAAAGGATTTTATTATTTAGTGTATTACAATGAATGTATTGATCCACAGAGTGGACATCTCAGGGCCCCAATGTATACTGTGTTCTTGAATCCTTTAGAATTTTTTCTCTACCTCTTAAAATTTCTGCATTGTTTTGCAACCAAGGATAGGTTTTTGACCATCATTATAAATTTTGACCCCTCTATTATCTAGCCACTTCATTTAGCAAGAACAATCTGTGCTTACCTTGGTTGTTTGGAATTTGCAAGAGTGAAGTTAAATATCTACTGTACATTATTAATAATGATTTAAGGTAACATACTCTGTTGTTTCTTTGTCTCTTTTCTATATGAAGTGGTTATGTATTTGTAGGATTCAATCTTATTCTATATCCCTTCCTTGAGCAAATCTAGACTATTCTAAAAGTACTGAATGCCTCTTGTTCAGCAAGTTTATTTTTGTTATTTTTTTATCTTAGTTGTTTCCTTTGGTCCCCTCTATTTAGAGACTCTATAGGTTCAGTGTCCTCCATCATCACTTATTAAGATTGGGGATGTAAAGCATTCTTTGCATGAGAGCTTTTTCTTATACAGGGATAAACTTATGCAAATACTTATACAATTAGCACAATGCATATGAAGGATAAACACAATTATTTAGACCCATTTCATCTTAATCATGTTGTAAAAATCCACCCTTTAGAACTTTAGTCAGGGACATAGACAGTGTATGGGGACTGCTTCATTCCACTTTCCAACTAATAGTCTTACCCAGAGAAGCACTGCATTGTGTTCAACTAGGAAAACTTGATTGCAATCAACCTTTCTCCGACTCTCTTAAAAGCCAAGTCACATAGGCCATTTCTAAGTGGGTAAGTTGGAACATGCGGGCATGAGATTATGTGACCTTTGTACATGTGGTTCACACTACCTGAGTTACTTGGAGAAGTGTGTAGGCAGAAGTTGTGTTGTAATCACCTACCTTTAGCACATGTAATGTCTCTAGTTAAGGAACATTCTCTTAAAGTGTTCATGGATTGGTTAGATTGGACTTTGTCTTGTTAAGTGGTCCACTTGTAGACCTAGTATAGGGTTTGCTTGTAATTACTCTCTTCCTTATTCCATAAATAGAAAGGAGGTTGCTTCTATTGAGGATATCGGGTTTTCTATTTTACGATAAGTAAAGTTAAGAGTAAAGTAGTTGTGATAACTATATGTGCAAGGATGAAATATATACTTGACATAGAATCCTCTAGTTTGTTACCAGGCTTCCTTCAGTGGTCAAATTCTAGGCTGAAACCATGTGGCCGTAAGTGAAATATTTGGATTTTTTTTTAAATCCATCAACAGGCATTACTTTTCCGATGTTCTTCCGACACTCCGGTAAACCTATCCGATGGCCGTGTCATGAGTCCCACACTTCCGCCTATCGAATGACCGACGGTTAAAGTGTTGGACTGCATCGAAAAAGCGTTATCTTTTCAACAGTGTCTGGATTAAAAACCGACGACACCACCATTATTCTGACACATCTGTCCGACGGTTTATACAATTTTGGTTGGCACTTCGAAAGGAAAAACAGTCGAATATGCGACACAATGGTCTGTCGGATCTTCGACCCACATTAGCAGACTATCAAAGATCTGACGTTACACCACCGACGCCAAAAAATAGTGCATGTGTCGAAAATGAGACAGAGAAGTGTCAAATTTCAGACATGCAAGGTGTCAAATTTTGGGTTGAAATTCTGTTGTGCTTAGTGACAGTTTTGAGGCAAAGATGGTGACCTTTCCTTAATCCAAAAAAGTTGTGCAAAAAGACTAAATTGTGGAAGGAAATGATTATCCCAAGCATGTGGATGTGCATCCTCATTAGTTGGAAGTAATAGTTGGATTGATCACCCCAATATTTAGAGGCATGAAGGGCCAAATGTACATATTCATGGCATAATTGACTATGTCAGAAGTAGTAGTAAGTCAAAAGTGTGCAACACTTGGATAGTTGCACGGCCTTGTTAATGGAAATTGGGTTGGTGCAACAACAATAGGATGTGAGTGCAATAGAAGACAGCAACCACGAAAATGGCATCCAAGATACATTGTGGACATATTTGTGCAAAGTTTCTTTCTTCAAATGAAGTATTGGACAATGAGAAGTTGCATGAGTATTATGGTAGTGATAGTGTGGAGTGGTTGGAGAAGCCAATCGTGGGTGGGTGCATGAGTTTGGGTAGTAGACTTGGAAGATAACAAGTTCTTGTGGAGGATTTTGAGTATGTAAATGAATTTTAGTGGGGGAGGATGTAAGGCCCTAGCCTCAAGAGGCTTTGAGCACCTCCATAACACAATCACCTTGGTGGTTGTTAGCTGGGAAAAACTGATATGACATGAGGTTGATGACTAGATTCCAAGGACATGTCAGGTGTCCTTGAACGAAGGCAAGGCACACTACAAACATTGACAACTCACATGAGTTGTATAAACCAAGATAAGCTTGGAGGAAACTTGGCGAGGTAGAGAACAATGTCGTAGACAACCTCTTTCGTAGACTTGCACAATGCGTCATGAAGAAAGTAGCAAGGAGAACTAACTAACTTATATATAACTTGATCAGATTTGGTTGGGTGGACTAAGTGGGGACACTTGGTTGGATATACGTCGACTAGGAGCACTTGGATGCACGTCAAAAGGATGGATGTTGGATTTGTGTAGTTGTTAGGTGCACTTAGGCACAAGGAAGTTGAGAACACTTGGAGGAACCTTTTCAAAATAACTTCTTGGTCACACTTGAGTGCATATTTTTGGATGCACTTCGGACACACTTGTAATGGACACCTTTGGGCACACTTGTGATAGGTGCATTTGGGTACACCTACTAGGAAAACTTGCGACGGGTGTAGATGCAATGGATGCATATTTCAATAACACTTTCAACATGTGTGAATGCAATGGGCACACTAGATAGTGACACTTGTGATAGATGCACATGTAATGGAGGTACTTGTGGGAAATTGGCCATTGAACATACTTGTGATTGCATGGCACAACATAGTTAAGTTGGATGCAGACAATTGGGCCCAATTAGATTTGGGGGTGCTTGCAATAGCTTGGAAACACTCATATATATAATGGATGCCTCAAAGTGGCTAAGGAATTTAATCATTTTGGCAAGTGATTCATTAACATAAGACATACCCTTGAGTATGTCCAACCCCTTTCTTTTATTTTTTCTCAAATGTTTAACAAGATAGTCTCGTGAGAATTTATTCAAAGACGCATGTGTGATGAATATTTGTATGAGATATTAGATGACGATGTATAATGTGATTGTTATACTAAGAAGTCTGTAGTAGAGATTGTATAGTGATTTTTTGATATAGTTTCTATATGAGAATCCAATTCTATAATATAATTATGTTGGTAGGATTAATTATTCTCAGGCTATCATTAAAGTAATATCAGAATGTTGTATAGCATCTACTAAACGTAATTTTATCTATTTGAATAAAATTATGATTTTTTTCTAAAAGAAAAAAGAAGTAACAAAAATAATTTAGTTTTTTTTATTTATTAACAAACACAAAACCATTTTAACGTAATTAGATGTTAAATCTTACCAGAATTCATAATATGATTTTTTTCATAATTGATTTTTTTTCATAATCTAATTTTTTAACTTTAATAACAAAATTTTATGATAACTTAGGGGAGGCAGGTGCGGGGGAGGGGGGGCGTTTATTTTCGACCCTAGAGGAAATGATGTGTTAAAATTTGTGGGTGGCCTAGGAAGAGGTACAAATAATCAAGCAGAACGATATGCTTTATTTCTACGACTAAAAGAAACTATAAATTTAGGAATTCAATTCCTAGTGGTGATAGAGGATTTCCTCCTTATTATTTCTCAAAGTAGGCATTGAAAAGACATTTTTGATCAAATATCTGGTAGACTTCATAAACGCATCCTTGGCATTATCCAAAAAATTCAGGATATCCAATTATATCACGTGAAGGGAGAACATAATGTTATTGTCAATGAATTAGTTAATGAAGCTTCTCAGTTACCTTCTGGGGGTTTTGAAAAATGGGGGGCATTGTATGTCTCGTTGGATTCTCTAGAAACTATGGAGGAATCAACTATCTTAAGTTATATATCATTTCAAGCATTTATTTCTTCAATTGATGGCAATTTCTTTTTCGTGCTCTTTAATGTGTTGGGACGTGTGGAAAGCAGTTGGACTTTGGGATAAAGAAGCCTCTCAAACATGTCGTGATAGTGTCTTTGTGATTTGGCCCGGAGTGGTTGAAGGAAGGAAGCTTCATGGGGAAGCCTTTCTTTTCATCTAGGAGTTTCAGTTACTTTCCTATGTTTGTTGTGGTGGATCTATTCAATCTATTGACGGTGCTAGGGGCAGTAGACATCGTGTGGATTTCATCTTTGGAATGGTGTTTCGAACCACAATGGATGTTTGTGAATTCTCCTATGCTCTAGGAGATAGGTTTTCAGATGTTGGCAATGCCCATATTGAGGATCTTCAAGCTCAGTATTTTCCTGATTAATTTGTTTGGTTTCCATTCTCTCACTTATCTAGAAGGTTTGGGACATTGGAGTCCTGGAAGACTCTACAATTTACTTAAATAATTTTGGAAATTTGTTCTTTGTTGGCTTGGGTGGGCATCTTCCTCTGTCGGTGTTACAGCTGATTTTACCACACATAGTAGATCACATATTTATGGCCTTCCCTATCCCTCTGCAGACTCTTTGGACCCCATGGACCATTTTTGTACCTTTGATGTTTCCAAGATCATCCCTAAAAACATGCATTATTTTCCATACGCGTCTTTTAAACCCATTCTCATGTATATACGCGGATATGACCCGTAAACCCGCGTACATCGGGATGTGTGCAAAAGGCCAAATAGTTTTGGAGTTTTCCTTAATGTGGATCCGAGTCACTTGTCTCTTGGCCATCCATATGCCTTGAGATCGCTCATATTTGACCTTCCATTACCCCATTGAAGCACTATATAAAGAACCCTTTGGATACATTGAAAGGAGAGGAATTCAAGACCAAGAAAACTATAGTCCATTATTGTCGCAGCTTGATTATACTTGAGTCTACATTTCTTTGTCCCTTAGAGCACCTTGTGTTCTTCCCAAGATTGCATTTGCTTGTGAGTTTGCTATCAAGAGATGGAGGATTGAAGTGGTGGAGGACTCAGTTTCTCCAGTTTGCAGACGTGTCGACAGAGGTTGTCATTCTTGTAATATCTGATTTATATTAATAGAAATATATTTTCCTGTCCAATGATGTGCATTTAAATGAATATTGAATCCATGGATGCTTTTAATTGCTTATAAATTATTGATTATATATGCTAGAGTAGGTCTGACACAATTATATAGCATGCTTGTCGTGTTTGCTAATTGTTGAGAGAGCAAATTGTTAACACAAGCGAGATTGGAAAAGCTCAACGGGGATCTACATCAACCATCCAGAATAAGGTATGTTTTGATATCCTTTAGTGTTAGATGTTTATTTCTCTTGCATATTGGGAAGGGATTGATTTCTGCGGTTACTCTGTCTATTGTGGTACCCCAAGCCATAGGAAGTTTTCTCCGTAACAGAATTGGCAACCATACTGGGGAGTTCCTAGTTATTTCCTTTGGGGGTTTTGTTGGCAGTCATTGTTCTTGAATTGCTCTGATTTCTCTGTTTCTGAGTTGGGTCTGGGGGCATTTTTTCCTAGTAGTGTCTGATAGGAGTAAATTTTGTCTCAGCTTGTCTGTTTACCTTCTTTTTTATCTCTTTTTCTTCCTGTACGCGATGTTTTCCTTCATAGTCGCGTGTACACGCAGGTTTTCCTGCAATAGCCGCGTATATACGTGGATTTTCTACAAACAGTCGCATATGCCCTGAGTTTTGACTTTTGGGGGAATATTAAGTGTTGTTGGGTGATTTTGGATGATTGCTGAGTCTTCTTGGATTCTTCTGGAGTCTGTATACACCCCTGTTTCTGACCAGAGACGCTTTTTAGTTTAAACTTTTTGAAAATGTTCTTGTCATTTCATTTTCTATTTTTTGTTTTGGGATCAGTGCATTAGGTCTATTTTACCTTGGTGCTTTGCTTGGGTGCTGTCTAATAGTGCTTGCAGAGTCTGGGGGTTGTAGAGTCATACTTTTTCTTTTTATCTCGTTTAATTAAAAAAATACAAAAACATTTGCATTTTGCATCATTTTGCATTTTGCATGGTACTTGCATTAGGTTTGCTTGGAAAGTATTAGTCATATTTTCATATAGGAATCATTGCATATTCATTTGAAGGAAAATTTTGCACTTCGCGTAGTAGCATACCCCGTTTTTCATTTGACACAGTGCATTTGCATTGATTGTTAGGTGTGCATTTTACTTCTTGTTGCGTCATAACATCATTAGTTGCATGACCATTTTCCCTTTTGAGAAATAAGCAATTAAAATAAATGCATAATAAAATTAATTACACTCTTTTCTTTTATAGGGTGCACCAACAAGATTAGGTTTTAGGGTCTTGGAATAGTTCATTGTGAGTAAATTCTCCAAGACCCCTAAACGAAACATTTATGTGTCTGTCCAAGTGAGAGTGTGAAATTCCTTTATATAATTAGTGTTTCTAAGGATCCTCCTCTTACAAGGGAGTTAAGCATGAGGCAGTGTGAGCAGTTATTGATTGGGATGACCCCTGGTCATAACTGAGTAGCACCAGAGATATTTTCATGATTGTATTCGTATATGGGGGCTCTTTCAAGAGTTTCAAGCTTTGCTACCTTTCCCATACGGTTAATCTCGCCTGCGACTGTCCACCTGAGCATTGATTATATTGAGGTGACCTTAGTTGCCTTACCTAGGTTATCGAGGGGGTACTTCGCAGAGGTTATTCTGCAGGTGTCCTCGTCAGGTAAGGGTCAGACAAAATAGTCGCTATATGCGTTGAAGCTGAGGGCCACTATAATTGGTTATGAACCTCCTCTTGTTGTGTATGGGAGTCTCAAGCCTCTCCTAGGTGAGACATACCTGCTTCATTCAGGAGCTCACATATCCTACTCTTGTTTGCTTGTGATTTGGCTTTACATTTTATAGGTGTATGCTCTATACACACTAGTTTTCCTAGGGTTTGTGTAATTAGATCGAGTCTTTTCATTTGTTGAGTCATTGTGGATTCGGGCGTGGCACTTTTCCATTCTCATCATTTAGCAAGACTTCCGCCTTCCATGTCTCCTCCTCCTTTGGGAGAGAGAAACAGACATTCTGGGCAAACTACTTCTCACTTTGATTCACACATGATGGGAGATCACGAGGATGAGATTCATGAGATGTCCTCTCCACCTCACGAGGTTGGGGATGTAGATTCTACTCACATATATGATACTTCACCGGAAATACCTTCACATTCTAATTATGATCCCTCATTCACAAGTCGCCGATATTGGTTTTCAGGCGACGAGACTCATCATGAACCCACAAGCACTAGTCATGTTTGTTATGGCATGTCTGATATCCATGCACCTGATCCGGCACATCATGTCGAGTCGAAAGTTGAACCTAGCACTACGCCTAGGGGCACTCCTATTCCTTTCCATGCGGAGATATTTGGGAGCACTAGTCACATTGCACCTTCCATCCCAGTGGTGGAAGTAACTTCACATGTCCGTCCTAGACCTAGTGTTAGTAACCATATGTGGATACCAAAACCGAAATGAGTGACCATTGGGAACACCACTTACATCCCTTCACATGTCCCTTCATCCTCGAACCCTACTCCTTCGAATTCATTTTTGACTACCCTTCCTCCCCCTCATTCATGTGGTCCTTCAGGCTGGAATATTGCTACTAGCCATGTTCATACTGCGACTGCTCGCACGGTAGTATCTCAGAGTCAAGTACCTCCTGTTGTGTCAGGAGGTCATATCCATGTTTCTAGATCATCTTATGGTCCATCACAAGGAGTTCCCTATATTCCTAATTATGGAGCTTCTCATGGGACATCCCATGGGACACCTTATGGAGCTTCTCATAGACAGTCTTACAAACTGCAGTATGGACAGAACTATCAATCCTATGGGTGCGGGTATCAACAACCTGCTTACTCAAGTTACACCACATCACAATGCTTCCATGCATCCCTATACGGGTCAAATGGGAGGAGGTTATTACAACCAAGGCCATGGTATTTATAGCAATCAGCCTTACATGAACCAAAACTATTAGGGAGTGTGGCATAGACCGGCTCAACCTAGGCTCCCTTTCCTCCCTACATTGAACTTACCTGACTTATCGAGACTTATGAACGATCTGGTATCTCATGACCCGACCTGGTCTGTCGGCCCTAACAAGATTCCTTCGAACATTCCTAAGTTCGAAGGAAAATCTGGAGAAGATCCTAGTGAGCATGTCACTACTTTTCACCCTTGGTGCTCTTCCAATTCCTTAAATGAGGATTCAATCTGTTTGAGGCTATTTCAACGCACCCTCACCGGGCCTGCGGCGAAATGGTATATAGAGTTACCAAGGGGGGCAGTCATTTTATTTGATGATCTTGCCATGACTTCCCTCAATCACTTTCAGCTACTAGTGCGTTATGAAGTTGTTACCAAGATCTTGTCAACATTTCGGCAAGATAAAGCCACACATATCTCGGATCATATTCAAGAGTGGCGTAGACGAAAGTGGTTGATTAAAACCTTTATACCACCGAAATTTCTCCTTGAGTGGTTCCTCAAGTCGTTGTTACCTTACATCGTGAAGGATGTTTCTACATCCGGAGTCCAAAACGAGGAACAAGAAATCTTTAGGGCGCAAGAGTTTGATTTGATCTATGCTCAATCTGGTCTTTGTATGAGATTATACCTAACGCTCCGCGATCTAGTTTCGATCCCAAGATCAAGCCTGGACCACATGTCGATGGCATTGTGGGTTGTACAAATTCCAAACCTGCGGATTCAGTTGTGAAACAAGTGAGCCAATTGTCAATTAATCAATCCGCGTCGAGACAAGCCATGGCTTCGTCTCAACCTACCCAAGCAGTGAGTGTACTTTTCGTGCAATCGTCGGACCAGAAGGGAAACCAATAGCCTCGAAGGAATAGGAAAAAAGGTAAAAATAATCGTAAGGGTGGGAACAAGAACGAAAATGCTAATTATAATGACAAGAACACTCGTAATGCTGGGGGACAAGTAGTATAAACGTAAGGTAAAGTTTCCTTGCAGGTTATGTAAGGAGGAACACCTCGCTCACTTGTGCCCTCATATGGAAGATGCCTCGAGGTTCATGGCATAGGGCCCAGCCGTGCTAACTAATCCTTTACCCAATAATCAAAATATGAACTCAAGGACCATTGATCCTCATTGTGCATTGGGTGGAGATCAAAATCCGTCAGAAGCCAATAGTGGTCATGGTTGCGTTAACATGGTGCACGCTACTAAGGTTGTGACTCATGCGAAGGATTATGATTCGTCACAACCAGACCTTGGAAAAGAACCCGCTCCACTCGAGATCCCTTTGCATATCGAAAAACCCATGGATAAACCTGAAGTTGCACCTCACATTCCTAAGGGAGTCCTAAAGCGTTCAAGGCACAATCCTAATGCCCGAGCTACCCAGAACTATTCTGTTGTCAAGGATTTGGGCCCAACTCCTTGTGCGATGTCCGCGCTTGAAGTACTTCAGACTTGTCCTCCGCAGAGGAGAGCCTTGCTTTCTGCTCTTGGGGTTGATGATGATAACTCTTCTTCTGTTATCAAATTTGAAACCATGGGAATACAGTCGTGCTTTCCTTACTACATGTCTCTTTTGATTCATGTAGAGTGTCTTAATATGACCGTTAAACACACTGTGATTGACGAAGGCATTGCTGCTTCCGTGATGTCTTTGTCATGTTGGAAGGGTTTAGGTTCTCCCAAGTTTTCTCAATTCGCTACTATGTTGACATATTTTGATGGTAGATCTTTTTTGCCACACGGGATCCTTCCTTCTCTTAAGGTCCAATTGGGAGGAAAGACCGTTGATGCGCCCCTTGACTACAATATTTTGTTGGGTTGGAATTGGATGTATAGTATGCAAGCCGTAGCCTCTTCTCTCTTTCAAGTAGTATGCTTTCCATTTAATGGGAAGATCGTTACGATTGATCAGACATCATTCAATAATCTGAGTGTTAATGCATCATCGGGAACTTCTATCCCGATTATCGATCATTCTCAGCTGGAAACTGGGAGTGTGGGTGTGGGTATGTATCTGTCTCTCATGGGAACCTTTAGTTGTCCTGCGCCCATTCTTACGATCGGATCTAGTTTTGGTGGGGCTTCGTCCTTGTTGAATTCGGTGTCTTTTCGCACTACCCATATGGAAGATCCTTGGATTCTTCCCCCACCGATTCCTTCAATTGGACCTATCAAAACGGATGTGTCGTTGCCTACAATGATGGTAGCATATCAAGCAAAACTTGATCAAGTTGCAGAGCCTAGTCCTTCCTCTTCACGGACAGAGGAGGAGGACCCGTATGTGATGCCTGCATGGGCAGTTGAGTCCTCTCATGCACATGATTGCCTTGACAATGTTTTTCCATCAGATGAAGCCATTATTGAGGCCATGTCTGGGGTTGAGCCACCTTGGGAAGAATTACATCATCAATCATATTTTCTTCCCGAGCTCGACCATATGGAGCGTGATGACTTTAGGGAGATTCTTAGCGAGAAGATTGGTAGTCCTGTGGTTCCATTGAGCTCTCTTAGTTAGATGGCCGATGGGAACATGGCGAATTTATCACCTACTATTCCTATCAATATTTCTCGCGATCCTGGCAAAGTTGAGAACGTCTACATCGGGTCAAGTTGTTCCCTTGATGAGATCGCAGAGTATACTGAGCTATTTAAAGAGTTTTGTGACATCTTTGCTTAGTCATACGAGGAAATGCCAGGTATCGACCCTCATATTGTCGAATATAAAATCAAGACCTATCCGGATGCGAAGCCGGTTCAACAACGTTTGCGTGCAATGAATCATAGAAAAGCACCCACCATTAAGGTAGAGATAGAGAAACTATTGAAAGTCGGTTTTATCTATCCCGTTCCCTTAACAGAATGGGTTTCAAATCCCATTCCAGTTGATAAGAAGCAGGGAGCGATCCATATATGCACTGATTTCCTTGATTTAAATCGTGCTTGTCCTAAGGATAATTTTCCCACACCATTTATTGATCAGAATTTGGATGAGTGCGTGGGAAGCGAGGTATTCTCCTTCATGGACGTTTTTTCCAGATATAATCATATTCAAATCAAACCTGAGGATCAACATAAGACTGCATTTATTTGTCCTTGGAGTACTTTTGCATATTGGAAGATGCCTTTCGTCCTTAAAAACATCGAAGCGACTTTTCAGCGGGCTATGACCTTAATTTTTCATGATCTCAAAACAATTATCGAAGTGTATTTGGATGACCTCACTGCTCATTCTCGTTTGATAGTCCATCATCCATACCATTTGAGGTTAGTATTCGAAAGATGTCGTCATTATCAGGTTCGGTTAAATCCTCATAAGTGCATATTTTGCGTGACTGTTGGTCGCTTGCTAGGGTTCATCGTATCGAGAGAGGGTATAAGATTCGATCCCTTAAAGGTTGAGGCAATACTTCAATTGTCTTCCCTGCATAATATTAGACATCTTCAGTGTTTGCAAGGCATGGCAAATTTCTTGCGGAGATTCGTAGTTAATTTTTCCAATTTGACTAAAGGCTTTATGCATATTTTAAAGAAGGACACTCCTTTTTTCTGGGATGAGCGAGCCCAGAAGTCCTTTGATGCTCTTAAGCAAGCCTTAGCATCGGCCCCCATGCTTAGTCCACCTAACTATAGCCTTGATTTCTTGATTTATGTGGCCGCGTCCATGGAGACGATTGGTATGGTTTTGGTTCAGGAAGATGAGGAGCTCCACGAGCATGTCATATATTATTTGAGTCGAAACCTTATTGATGCGGAAATCCATTATTCCCATGTGGAGAAACTTTCCTTGGCCACCGTTCATGCGGTTCAGAGATTGAGACATTACATTCTCCTTCGTCGAACCTTGGTTGTAGCTCATATCAATCTGTTTCAGTTTGTCTTCACTAGAAGGATGATTGGGGGGAAATACAATAAATGGATTGTTATTTTGCAAGAGTTCGATCTTGAATTCGTTTCGGTGAAATTGAAGAAATTATTGATCTTTGTGGAGCTCATATAGGATTTTCCAAGTTTTGCGGAGGAGGAGGTTTATGAGGATACATTTGTCGATGAGCATATTTTCCTTATCTCAACTTTGGACCCATGGTACATTGATATCATTGTATATTTGCAAACATTGAAGGTCCCTACTCACCTTTCACGGGATGAGCAACGACGATTACGCCATGTAACTAAGAACTACCTTATAGTGGATAACACTTTGTACCGCTGTGGGGTAGATTTCATTTTGCATTGTTGTTTACCCCTTGATGAGGCTGAGGTTGTGTTGATTGATTGCCACGGAGGGGTGTGTGGTGGTCATTTATCTGGGATTTTTACAGCCCAAAAATTCTTGAGAGCAGGATATTTCTGGCTGTCGATCTTCAAAGATTGTGTTAATGCGGTCAAGAAGTGCCACCCTTGCCAGGCGTTTGCACGCAATATGCACTCGCATCCTGCCCCGTTACATCCTATTATCATAGCCACTCCCTTCACTAAGTGGGAGCTTGACTTTATATATTGCAACCTAGCTTCGGCTGGGGGGCATCATCACATTATAGTGGCTATCAATTATTTCACGAAATGGGCAGAGGCTATGCCCACGATTAAATCTGACGATGAGACATCCGCGCATTTCGTTTTCAACCAAATTATTACTCGGTTGGGCATTCCGAAAGAGCTTGTCACTAACCATGGTAGGCACTTTCAGAATAAAATGATGGAAGAGTTGGCTTCAAAGTTAGGGTATAAGTAGGAGCATTCCTCTTCTTATTACCCTCAAGCGAATGGACAGGTTGAAGCAGTGCATAAATCACTTAAGTCCATTTTACAATGAACCATCGCACAAAGCAAGATGAATTGGCATATCATGTTATATCCTGCTTTGTGTGCCTATAGAACCATGGTTAAGACTTCCACCGGTTTCTCTCCATATCTGCTTGTGCATGGGGTGGAGTCTATCTTGCCGGTTGAATGCGAAATCCCTTCGTTGAAGTTAGTTATAGAGCTTTTACCAAACACTTCCACATTAGAGGAACATTTGGTCCACTTAGAGCAGCTTGATGAGCAGCGCCAAGATGCCTTAGTGGCTCTAGAAGTAAATAAACGTCGCGTTAAGGTCCAATATGATAAGTCTGTCCGTCCGAGGAAGTTTAGTGAAGGTGATTTGGTTTTTTTGTGGAATCAAGCTAAAAAACCCTTGGGGGCAGGGAAGTTTAATCCCATGTGGCATGGTCCTTACGTGGGCAAACGTGTGTTAGAGAAGGGCGCCTATGAGCTGGTGGATTATGAAGGGATAGACTTGGCGAAGCCTAGAAATGGGCTCTATCTTAAAAAATACTATGCATGATCTTCAGCCAAGGTTGATTATTGTATATTATTGTACAGTTTTTGAAGTTTGTGTGGATGCTTTGGAGCGTTCGCTCCGCATCTACCCATGATGTCATCTCCTCTTCCCCTCCATCTATGACGAGGGAAACCATTTGGTCACCGTGGTCCAACATCTGCATACACATGATAGATTATCACTGTGTCGTAACCCCAAAACATGTCTTTTGATTCAAAATATCAAAAAACACAAAAAAAAAATTAATAATTCAAAAAACTTAAAGTGGGTTTGGGATTCGTTACCTATGTCGCCATATGCCGCTCCTGGTGGTAGGGGCATGTCCGAATCTCCACAGAAATCTATCCCTGCATAGGGATAGTCATCAATGGCTATGATCTGCCTCCGCCACCATGGAAAGAAGTCCGTTGGGTAGGGATTAGCCACCCTACCTCCGCCCAGTCTATTCATAACATTTTCCCAATGTCGTTGGGCCGGATCTCGAACTCCGTGTAGAGGAATGTCCACTCTAGGGCTTAGCCCTGGTACACGCTCAAAGAAGAATGTGCTTAGTATGCTGCCAAAACTAAATTTTCTCACCATGCCCATCTTGCAGTCACTGAGCTACCACTTCATGTTGCTCAACAGCGCAGTGCTCCAGTCATACACTCCACTGCATAGAACATCAGTGGTCGCGAGGCCTAGTGGAGTGAAGCTAATCCGGCTATCCTACTGAGTGCCAATAGTATGGCCTTCAGTTCCAGCACCTGGATCGAGTTTGTCGGGATTTGACTTCCAACCTTTTCCATGTCCAAAAAGCAGTACATTGCAATGTACTCAGCAATAGTCAAGCCACCTCTTGGCCCACGAGATCGGAGATTTACCACCTCTCCTCATCGGGATATTCCAGTGATAAATTATATGTCCTCAATTTCTATACTGAGTGACATCCCGTCAATGTGAAAAGACTCAGAGTCTGGATCCTAGTAATCCACTAGCATCTGCAGAAGTCTTGGTTTGGCCCTAAGGCTTCCAAGACACCAAAACTTATACAAGCTACATGCACGCAAAGCTTGTTGGGCCATTAAGTCACCTTGCACTACCTCTTCTACATCACCATGTTCCCTCTCCCTCCATTCTAAGACCATCCTGCACAAAAAACAAGAGATTTCATCATTATTTTCCCTTGAAAAACTCATTCGCGACCGCATACGCGACTGTTTGCAAAACATTCACGTATGTACGTGGGTTTGGACAGTTTTTCCGCATATGGCCATCCCTATACATGGAAAAATCCTCGATACCTGCATGGGCCGAAACACATACTTTAGGATGGCATAAAAAATGAATTGGACCATTAAATATTAAAAAAATTTGCATGAAATAGGAAGAGGAGGACATGAGGAGTTACCTGGATCAAACAGTGTCAAATTTCGCTGAACGACACTCTCGAAATTCGCGTTGGAAGTTTTGAGCTCAAATGGGTAAAAATTTCAAATGATATGGAATTTTTTACTATTTATAGAAATGTTTTGAAAACTTTTACCCACTTTCTATAGTTTTGACCGTTTCTGACCATTTTGGACCGTTTTGGACTAATTTGATGATGTAGGAGTCCGTTTTGAGCGTGGTTTGACCGTGGTTTTGACCCGTTCATGCCGATTTCAGGTATTATGTCTAAACTAGAATATAGGTTAGGTTTCACATCCGTTTGTAGTTTGCATGACCTTATGACTGTTTCATTATAACCTTAGGTACGAACCCATTCTATCTTGTCATGGAACCTTCTTGTTGCTTTTAGAAGTGACATGATGAGAATGGTAGAGCTTGACCATACATGGGTACCCTAGTTAGCTCCTATTTTGCATTTGGTGCCCATGCCGACATTTTTCCTTTAGGGTGTGGGAGTCCTTTGTATAGTATCGCCGTGACTTTGCGCAAGAGCCTCATACTCCTCTTGATCTTTTTGCTGGCCTTTTCCCCGGGACTCCCTTATGTCAAGTTGTAATTGCATTATCATGAGTTTTGCTTGCCTTATTGAGCCTTATGTCGGCTTTCCTAACTTTGATTATTAGCCATATAGCCCGATCTTGTCTCATGTCTAGCCATGCAAAGCCTTTTTATATATCTTTTGCAGCTTGATTCCCCTATTTTTTTGGGAGGGGACTTTCCCCCGAGTGTCGTTATCCTACACATGTGTCCTTGCATTGGGCATAGGTATGTTTCACTTCTTGGAACTAGTTTGTTTGCCCCTTGACACTCATCTCCTCCTAGTCTGTAACTATAAAACACTTTTATTTTTTTTCAAGCTTTCCAAAATATTTGAAAAAGTAAAAAAAAATCAAAAAACCAAAAAGTCGGACAAAAAAAGATGTTAGCTTTAGCAGCGGCCGAGTCGTGTCACCTTCGAACAGAGCACTATATATCACATTAGTTGGTTGGGTTAATAGTTTGACTTTAGGAGCTCTACTCGTTTCTCTGAGTTTATCTCCACCGACTGGTTAAGCTTCCAGTCCCTATGGAGCCTCTGTCGATGCCTCCTATGTCACAGAGATGTCCCAGTTTTGTATATTAAGTCTATGCTGCCTACTTTCAGTCACCGTTCGCCTTTATGCTCTTGTTCAAAGGAAGTTGAAGCCCGATTTGGCCATTCCTCAGTTCTCTTGACTTTGCATGATGGCCATTCCTGGTACTGGTATTGGTTCGTGCACATTATGATCGAGTCCTTCCACATTATACAGCTTTGTTGAGTACCTCGTGTTGGATGATGGGGGATGCCTTAATGCCCTCCTTCCAGTGGATTTCATCCCATCGACTTCAGATCATTTATTCTGGGATAGGAATATAGAGTCATTTTTTAGTGCCTTGAGACTTGGAGTCATCAATGGTAGGTTCTCTCGCCATCAACAGTTTTGGGAATACATCAATGTCCCCTGAACAATGGATTCTTTCAAGTGTTTGACCTCAACACATTTATTCACACTTGTTAGATTGCACTCTAGTACCTTGATTCCCATTTTCATTATCGATGGGTGATCTTGCGTCTGTTAACGGTATACATCAATGACTGGTAATCAAACGATGGACTACTATGTTCAACCTTGACACCTTTATTTACATAGTAGGACATGTACTCGTAGCGAATTGTGTAGAAGACTTTCCATATTAGTGGCATTTCTGATATGCCACCTCCGTGATCATGCCATTGTTCATGAGATTTCAACTCTCATGACTTGATTCCAGTGTATGTCAGATATCTTCAGCCATTATGGAGATCTTGATCCATTGTATATCTTCAGCTTTCATGGAGATCATGATCCTTTGTACATCTTCATCATGGAGATTCTGATCTATCTATATTGTACGTGGCGATGACCACACATGTCACATTTTGTATCATGCTTATTCATGGCCATTGTACTCTTATGTATCCGAGACTGTTGTATGTACTTGCAGTCATATGCAGAGATATTGTTACTGTGTTGTTGGATGGCTGGTTCTTCCACTTGGTTCTTCATCACTCCACTTCTGGGATGGACTTATAATGTATTTCGGCCATCGTATCACCCCTTTGACCTCACACATTAGGGGGCATCTGTTACAGTTGATTTTACCACACATGGTAGATCACATATTTATGGCCTTCCTTGTCCCTCTGCAGACTCTTTAGACCCCATTGACCATTTTTGTACCTTCGATGTTTCCAAGATCATCCCTAAAAACATGCATTATTTTCCATACGCGACTCTTAAACCCATTCTCGCGTATATACGCGGATATGACCCGTAAACCCACGTACATCGGGATGTGTGCAAAAGGCCAAATAGTTTTGGAGTTTTCCTTGATGTGGATCCGAGTCACTTGTCTCTTGGCCTTCCATATGCCTTGAGATCGCTCGGATTTGACCTTCCATTACCCCATTGAAGCACTATATAAGGAACCCTTTGGATACATTGAAAGGAGAGGAATTGAAGAGCAAGAAATCTATAGTCCATTGTTGCCGTATCTTTGATTATACTTGAATCTGCATCCCTTTGTCCCTTTGAGCACTTTGTGTTCTTCCCAAGCTTGCCTTTGCTTGTGAGCTTGCTATCGAGAGATGGAAGATTGAAGTGGTGGAGGCCCAGGTGGAGGAATCAATTTCTCTGGTTCGCAGACGTCCTGACAGAGGTTGTCATTCTTGTAATATCTGATTTATATTAATAGAAATATATTTTCCTGTCCAATGATGTGCATTTAAATGAATATTGAATCCATGGATGCTTTTAATTGCTTATACATTATTGATTATATATGCTAGAGTAGGTCTGACACAATTATATAGCATGCTTGGCTTGTTTGTTGATTGTTGAGAGAGCAAATTGTTAACACAAGCAAGATTGGAAAAGCTCAATGGGGATCTACATCAACCATCCGGAATAAGGTATGTTTCGAGATCCTTTAGTGTTAGATGTTTATTTCTCTTGCATATTGGGAAGGGATTGATTTCTGTGGTTACTCTGTCTGTTGTGGTACCCCAAGCCATAGGAAGTTTTCTCTATAACAGTCAGTATTTCTTAGCATTGATGAAGCACCTTTTTTTCTTAGCTAGGCTAGGTGTATCTCTGATTTTACAAGAGTGCTCTAGGTTTGTGAGAAGGGTTTTGGTACTCTTGTTGCTGATGATTGCTCCCTACTTGGAAGCTACAGTGGTTGTGTTCATGTTGGAATTGGTCTTAGAGAAGGGATTTGGGATAATACTATAACAATGGATACAAATAAAAAAATTGTTGAAATGTCTGAGAGAATTACCGACACCCAAGCCAGTATTAATGACATTGTCAGCACATGAGGTTTTTAAAGGATAAAATGGAGGGTTTAATCACTACGGTTCAATAGTTAACTACTCATGCGACTGTTTTAGATGGCCGCTTGGATGAAATAAACCAAAACTCTCAACAAATTTCTAGTTTCCTTTCCGGGTTGGATACTCGACTTGATGTTGTAGAAGGTACTATTCGGGCCAGTGACAAGCAAGAACATGATATTTCGAATACTTTAGCCAAGCACAAAGACCTTATTGCAGGGATTAACTCTAAGATCGATGAAAAATCTGAGGATAAGAATGTTGATGGTCTTTCGATTCAAAAGCCTATTCATGTTGAGGTGACTATTTCTAGATTTGAGGAGAGAGTTGGGAGTGTTGATGATAGCCCAAGTAATCCGACTATGGACAACGAGGATACAGAGGATGAGTCACAGGATACCTAGGATAAGGACCATGAGGACACCATGGACGAGGAGCAAAAAGATGAAGATGTTAGCTCGGATGAAGACTTTAACGAAAAAGGTGGCTCAGCCAACTTTAAAGATGAAGAAGATAACATTTTTTATGCCTAGGTTTCATATAAGAACTTTAGCAATTAGTCTCCCTTTTTATGAATTTCTTATGTAGATTATTGTTAAATCAATATGTAAAGCTTCGAAAATTTTGTATTTTGTTGTAATTTTGCTCCCTCATGTAATTAAGTTCATCGACTTGTGATACTACACAAAAACCTCTAACCATTTTTCGAAGGAATTTTGTATTTTTTAATTAAAACAAAGTTTTATAACTCACCGAAATTGATAGTATAAATTTATTAAAGGGTAAGAAGAAAATTTTAAATCTTACTTCAAAAATGTTTTTAAGACTTTAATTTGACTCTACAAAATTTTTATAAGCGAATAATTTAACAATTGCATTAAAACACCCATCAACTATCTCGAAATACTAAAATGATGATAACATATAACTTTTAAAATATATTGAATACAGTTTGTACTATTTAACATTAATGAAAGCATTTGGATTTAGCATCTCATGCTTTTCCAGAATTTCTGAAAATAATAATAAAATAAAATTAACCCTATTTTTGTTTTTGGGAGGGAATATATTTCATCCAGGGTTGGAATTTCAAATGACGGACACCCGTCGAAATTGCCTGTAACAAACAAAATCTGAAACGTTTTCTGTATTCTAAGCCAGATTTTGACGGTCTCGCCGCAAAATCTTAGCTGTATTTGACGGGTAAATTGACCCATGACGGGCATTTACCCGTCAAATTCCATCCCTGATTTCATCTCTGAGTGGCCAGGAGTATGGATTTTCCAATTAAATCATGCCTTGTTCCTCACTGCCTACCTTTTAAACCAAGTCTGACGGTAATTATATTAATATGGAAACGACCAATTCTATGTACACACCTTTTTCTAGGTCACGATAAGGACATATAACAACAATGGGTACGTCAGTTGTTGAATTCAAATGGACTGCAATGCACAGGAAACCTAATATTGCAGGTCATGCAGTGGGTACTGTTTTAACGGACTGAGTTAAGACAAGACACTGAAGTCTGAATCGGTCAAGTCAAGTTGTTGAATTCAAATTGACTATGTATAGGCTCAAAATACTAAATTCTTTATTTTTGGGGGTTTCCATTTTAAATTTTGTAAAAAGTTACAATTTCTTTTTGATCCGGTCAAATTACTCTTCCCAAGGAATCCAAAACCTTTAAACTCTGCAAGTGGGAACACCATGTATTAAACTTTGCAAGTGGGAACATCATGTTTTAATATTGTTGGGAGTAACTTAGTCTGTAAATAAATTCATTATTTTTCTGGTGAAAATTTCATATCAAACTTGACAGAAATTTGCCAAGACATAGTTACATTTCAACTTTGCCCATGAAATTTGGCCCAAAACGATCCAAGCCCTTTAATTGAACACACAGGACAGGTTAGATTCACCCACGAATTAATGGATTCCATTTATTGGGTCAACTAATAGTCTGCAACTGTACTGAACAGCTAAAATATAATTGAAGTATCCATTACAAAGTTGACTTTCAAATACTTTGCCATCATTAGACTTGGATTGGTGGGTTAGCCTGGCCAGGCCAGCCTAACCTTTCAAATCTTGTAACCTGAAGAATATGCAAGTTTTACAATGTAGCCTACCTGTACCCCACATGCTATCTGTAAAAGTGAATGGTAGTGGAGAGCAGAAAGTTGGCACTAACTTTATTGCAGGATTTGATTGGCATTGCTCGCCTCATAATGTGTTCCATTGTCTGATTTTTGGGATGGCCTCTAGAATCATGCTATTTCCAAGGATTCAATGTGAATAAAAGTCGGTACAGTTTTTCAATACAATATCAAAGTTTTTATAAAACATATTTACAAAAAACAGTACAGTTTCCCAGTGGGCCGTGGGCCGTGGCTATGGTGCTTCCTCAAATATGAAAAATATCCAAGTTTACAGGAATTATAATTAAGAAATTTGGAATGGCTTTCAGGATGCAATTTAGATCTAATATGTCCCCACTCAGGCACTTGCCATTTAACCTGTTACAGTTGCACATTCTAAAATTGAATCATCAATAAAACATCATTAACTCAACTACAATTAATATATAATGTTTAACATTAAATTAAAATTGAATAATTATTAAATTGAAATTGATGAAGTAATTAATATGGGAATCAGTTTCGGTAGAGCAAACAGTCAAGACAGGTTTCGTTCTGTAAGGCGTCCAAGATCAAAACTCACTGCTCCTGGGAGGCATCATTTAAATCCAACCGTGCTAAGGGTAAATTGAAATTGATGAAGTAATTAATATGGGAATCAGTTTCGGTAGAGCAAACAGTCAAGACAGGTTTCGTTCTGTAAGGCGTCCAAGATCAAAACTCACTGCTCCTGGGAGGCATCATTTAAATCCAACCGTGCTAAGGGTTGGTGCGGCACAGGCCGGGTGCGACCCTGAGTGATTTTGACGGCTTAGATGCCCTGGATTGTGGTTTCTCAGACCAAAGGCTCGCTCAACAAATCAAAAGGCATTAAAAAAAAATATGAGAATCATGAAAACAAAGATACAATGCAACGCTCGGAAGTTCACCTGCTTGGAATGAACTTTCAACGTTACTACCTCACACATACTTTCTTGTAAATCTTATGTAAAAACGATCCTCAAATACCTAATAAACCCACCGGTAGCAATCGTACGGGCCTGCGTCTGGAAGTAGCAATGTGTAACTCCGGGGTCCATAGTTTCATAGCCACTCAGATACGGACACAACAGTCCCACTTAGATATGAAGCAATTGCATTTATGAAACAAGCCATCCATATGCTCGACGGGTTTGCCTTCCCATGTTCAAAGCTTGTGTAGGAAAACATATGGAAATTGCTGTCCACTCATTCAAAGGAAGATCATTGGTACTCAAGTCTGCCAGTACTACAAGATTTTAAGCGGTTGACATATATTTTTGACACTCGCAATTGTAAAAGAAGATACATTCAATCTCTCATAAGTTGCATTCATTCTTTTGAGTTATCATGAGAACATATGATGCTTAGCCAATTGGAACTGTATAATTTTTTCTATTTTTGTACCTTTTAAATCTCGTTATGAACCTCTTCATAGAGATATGTCCCTCACAAGCTGCTTTCACTCTGTCAAGTTATTATGAAAACATGTGGCTTGACCAATTGGAATTTTATAAATTTCTCCATTTTGAAACTTCTCTGAATCTCATTATGGACCTTCATGGAAATATGTCCAATCTCATTATGAACCTTCATGGAGATATGTTGTAGACCCACATATGAAGCAATTTTGATATAAAATGAAAAGCAATGATAGCCCCCCACTGGTCGCATTTACTCTTAGTAATTTTTCCCTGGCCCTTCAAAGTTTATGAATGTAACCATTAGAATTTATGAAGGTACTCAATTTTAATCATGAAGCACATTATGCATTTTGCCTTGTATAAAAAACAATGTATAATCCAAAATTTTGTTATCACACCCATGATAAAATTAAGGATGTTTACTGTTCAGTTTGTATATTAAGCCATTGATGCCAAGTCAAAACCTATGTATGATGACAGACCTGCTAAACAAGAGATAAATTTTCATCTTTCAAACTCGAAGCCATATAGCAAATATTGTCAAGCAATCCAAATACCCTGCATGGTACCGACATATGTAGATAGAAAAGGTATTACAACACTTTCAAATGCACATGTGCTAAACATTTAGATATAGGTGCACAAAACAGTTCTGCAGGATGGAGAAGGCATTAAAACTCTTTCAAATGCATGAATGAACCATTTAGAGGTTGGTGCACAAAACAGTTCTGCTGTGATTAAACCCAACTCTTCTCCTTGGCTCAAATCAACATTGACTGTCAAAGGCCAACTAACAAGTTTTCCGAGCCTACAATTGAAAGAGCCACATCTTGTCTGAACAAATAAAATATGGTATAAAACAAGGTAAACGCAAAAACATATTTTGCATCTGAACTTCTGAGAAAATACCAGGAGAAAAAAAGTTACAATAGTCAAGGAGAAGCAACCAATTGCAACAGACGCCCATTGTCACAGTAAGTCCAAATTTTTCATCCCAACTTGTTTCATATGTACCTTCATAATAATATTTTTTATTAAGGTTTAAAGCAATTAGCATTTTGACAAATAGAGAGAAAACAATTATCGGCTTTCAAAACAATGATTTCATAAAAGTTTTAAAGCAGTGAGGCATATTGATTAATAACAGAAAACAAACAACTGCTGACAGTATACAGAAAAGCTCTGAAGATAAAGGTATATAAAATGCAGCCAAAGGAGTCGTGAAAATAGCTTCTCAGCTTGATATATACAAATAAAAACATTCATAGCTTTTCCTTTTACTTTTATGGTGACCTTCAAATTGAGTCAACAAGATGTCCCTATTGGGAATGAACTCATTTATGCATTCCCGACAAGGCCTGTAATGGCAACCCTTTTCCTATTCATAGGGATCTTTAAGTTTAGATCCCTAATAATACATGGTAGGTTAAAGCTTTTAACAAAGAAAACATTTGCATCTTTTAGCCATGGCTGCAGAATTCGCAAGCTTATCAAAGCCAAGCCTGACATTATTCTTGCAAAAGTCATATTTTTGGAAACCAAATTCCTTAAGCATCGCTGCCCCAGATTTTTCACTCTCGAAGACATTAACAACCAGGTGAGGGTCAAGAAGTTGATGCAGCTCCTGCAAATCTTAACCCTCGAGCCCGACGTGCTTGCAGAAGAAAAGCCACTTCAGCTGCTGTCATTGCTGCCTCCTGCAGTACAGCACATATAGCATTACAAACTATATAAAACATAAATCTTAGAAAAGTTATGGCTGTAAAACAAGACACCAAGCATCAGTCTTATCACAGTAAAAATTATAAAAGAAACGATTACCAATCACATTTCCTCTTCATTTAAGCAAGGCTTCCCATCAAAAATATTTAGATGCAGACATTTATATGAAGATAATCAAATTCCATATTTTTACTTTTAGTACATGCATGAAGTACCTGTCTCTGTCTCCGATGCTGTAGAATATTCATTGCCCGTGCCATAATGTAGCATGGCAAAAGGAATCCAGCAGTTCTTAAGAGGAGCTGAAAAGAATAATACTTCTAAAATCAGAAGAGCAAACAATGAAAACTATTTATGTATAGGGACTTGCAATAAGTGATTGGGTTAGCCTTTCACCAAAGACAACTATTTGAGAAGCTGCCCATTTAAAACTTCAAATGTTACAATTGAAGGAACGGAATTATGACCATCTTCCAGTTGAAAAATAACTATGTCAACCAATGCTTCTAGGTAAGGAAATTACTGTGAAGAATGATGAAACATCGTCATCTCCTCCAGCACTAGCTATGGCAAGGGCATGACGTAGAAGTAAAAGCGCCATGAACTGTCACAAAACTAGTATGATGAATTTAACAGCTATTCCTCAAAGACATACAAAAAATAGTCTATCATGTGTGCACGCTTCAAATTAGAAAGCTACAATACTAACTGAACTAAAAAATCACTAATGATTAGAAGCTGATCTACCATATTCAACTATAAGTAAAATATATATGCAGCAATTATTGATTATGTGAAAAGGAGTATGTTGATGGCAGATGAACCACCACAAAATTTCATTTTGAAGTATAAAAAGATTTAGAAACAAATTGACTCACAATCAAAGCTGCAGACCGGCAACATGTAGCACCACTTGAATTGGCTGCTGTGTATTCATCATATTCAGCTTCCAAAAAGTGGCGTTCTGCTGCAGCCATGGCTAGCAAACGAGGATCATTCAGGTCCAACTGTGATCCCCAGTTTCCACTGCTTTAGAATATCACCAAGAAATTAGAATGGGAAAGAATCCATAATAACCATTCAAAAGCTTTAAAAAACTAGCTTTTGATTATTCCATGTGAAAGTACAGTTTCACCAGAAGATTTTTTATTGATACAAACTCTAATATTCCATCTATTGGAAAAATTTAAAAACAATCTGACAGTCAACACAGAAAAGTTAATTGAAACCTGAAAGCTTGGCTTGTAGACCAGAAGGTTACCTGATATCAATGGCAATGCCACCAGAATGAGGACGCTGAGGTGCTGTATACCCAGGTTTGTAAGTCTGTAGTTTCAGAATGACAAATGTACATTTCTTCATTAACACTAAACCAAAATAGTCTTCTCAGTGCGAATTTTAAGAGTCCCTTTCAAAATTAGACTAGGAAGCAAAATTGTTACATGCAACCCAACAGTCTACAGTAAGTTCTAAAACAACATTACATCAAGTTTAAACTTAATATCGACTAGTTCCCTTAGATTTTAATGCACACTGGCATGATATGCCAGTTACATAAACGTTCACCAGAAAATGTAAAGTATAGGGCTGTGTGGACCTCTCAACAAAATAAGAACACCGAATGATGGTGAACATGTTAACCAAGAATGCAGTTAAAGAAAAACCACCAAGAGAGAAACTGTTGTAATTAGACTCACCTGTTGGCAGATCTCACAAGTAGTGTCTCCTTTTTCATTGCACCATCGTTGCACACATTTACGATGAGCATACTGCAAGATGCAAAAGACAGGGCATACCAAAGTTACATCAATAAGCAGGTCAAGGGTTCACAAACATTAAAAGGCTTCTAGTCCAACAAAATTCCTAACCTAAATACACATTAAGAAGATTACCTAAATAGGTCAAGAAATGGTTTATCAAAGGAACAGTTGATTCTTTGTCAAATAATTCAAAAGCAGATTTATTGACCAAACACTAGGATCCTACTTATGGAGAATGATAATCACAAATCTTTCCTGATATAAATTAGAAGACAGACTCTCCAACCTTTCTAAAGGGCTGCAACAACGGTTTAAATTAAAAAAGTTCTAATATGCAACCAGGAAAATCATTGAAGCATTTCATAATTGTTGCGTTCAGCCTTCCTATTAGTTTGAATCAGTTACCTGAACAGACAAAGGAGTACCAAACAGAGATTGTCAAGCATATATACATACCTTCATACTGCCGCTACAGGCGCAAGGTATCTCCATGCTTACGTTCTCATCCTCCTCCTGGCAAATACGGCATTCGACAAATTCCTCTCCCTCTCCACCAGAACCATCAACTTGCTTGGATGTACCACCTTGGCATGAAGATAACCCATGTTGGAAATGGGATGATGTATTTACAGAGTTCACCCTATCTTGCTTAACATGGTTAGATGATGAAGTACTATTGGCAGTATTTGCAGATTCAAAGGTGGAAGCAGTTATCAAACGGTCAACATACAGGACCAAATGATCACCCATTCTCAAAAGGCCTTAAAATTAAGGGATGATGAAGACTAAGGCCTGTTAAGTCTAAGCTCTTAGCCGATAATCAAACTTCTATGTACCATGAAATTTGCTATGCTTCCCAATCACAATAAAACAGGGGGCAACAGTCAATTCTAAAATCCCTTCATAACACCTGGCTGAAATTCCTTCAACACTCTTAAATGAACAACACGCGATTCTGAAAACCCTTCAATACTTCTGAAGGAACAATACCCAATTCCGAATGCCTTGAAGGGAAAATACCCGACTCAGAAATCCCTCAAACGGCCAAAAATTCAGAACAGAGCATCAACCAAAAAAGCCAAAAAAACTAAACCCACCTATGAAATTGCTAAAACAAACTGGACAGAGTACCAGAAAACCCACTTCAGAAATCTGACCTTATCTTGTTTTCTTTGATATCTGATCAGAATGCTACTAATTCTGAAGCATTTTACCCTTCAAAGGACTCCAAAGTCTAAAAATAAACCCCAACGTCTAAAACTAACCCCAACAGATACATGAATTCATATCCAAATTGAGATGAACAAACCCCAAATATCCCAATAAATACTTGCAAGTTAGACAGATTTCATGGCCTCTTCAGAAACACTTTTTCTTATAGGACCACCACAGACTGCAGAGAATAGGACATATCTCCTCTTGGGTTCAGTCAAACCTGTCATGTATCCGAAGGAACCTCCTCACTAAACTGGCACAATCAATTCTGCCAACCATTAAACAAATGATAGAAACGCAATAGTTTATATTTAGAAGCAGAGGCTTTTCTTGGGTTTGGATAGTTATTATGGATAACAATCCATGATTAGCAGCTCCATTCTATATTTATTGGTAAAGATACAATAACCTATCTACATAAATTGGCATATCTGCTTTTCATGGTTTTTTTACCCCAAAGCATGCTTTTCTTTAAATATAATTGCTACAAACGTATGAAATCAGAAAGTTTTGAACTTTTCAATGGTGTTTGCGTTTTAATTGACTGGAAGCATGCACTGTACATGTCATCTTCCATCCTCCCACCTGTATTTTTTTTAAATGTTAGGCAGTGAGATTAGCTATTAACTGGCCGTGAGAATAGCTCTTAGTGGTGGTTGACTTATTATGGTTATTTAAGGATAACCGCGTTGTTAAATACAGTTAGGTTTTGGGTTGTTAGGTTTAAAGAAGGAAGAGGAGCTCTTAATCATAAAAATAATTTTAATACATTAAAAATATGCAAATTTGAATTGCCAAAGAGTACATACCATCTTTTCACTTATTGCCTTTTCTAAGAACAAAACTTACCATGTCTCAATTATCAAATTTTCAATAAAAAATTATGGCTTTTAACCAATAAAAAATAGTATTACTATAAAATTAATTTAAGAAAAAATATAATATTAAAAACATTATTAAAATATATAAGTTTTTTTTTTATTTTTAATATAATATACAATAAATTTTGAAATGTGAATTTTAATATTTTATTTTTTATTAAATTAAAATAATTAATTTACAATTACAATGAAATTCTTACATTTTTCTTTTTAATTTTGACATTTCTTGTTATTTTTATTTTTGACTAAAAAATTTTGAAATATAATTTTTAATATATATATATATTTTTTTTTAACAGAAACTAAAAAAGTATATTATAAACGGGTTGTGCACAGCCATTCAGTACATAGCAAAAAGGAGAAAAGATAATCCTGCAAATCAGAGGTAGAGCACTGTAGGCTAAACCGAGAAGGAGTCCAAAAGACTACATATAGAGTTCTTCCATGATGACTAACAGTACGGGCAGTATATACCCTTATATATTGCTTACATAATAAAAGACAAAAAAACATGAATCCATAAAACCAGATTACAGGTGGCCTCTGAAGTGAACTGGCTGCACAACTGACTCTTCTTCCATCGGACGCTCCGCTGCAACAGATGCTCCATTAATCCTACTGCCCTGGTTCAAGGAGATGAGTCGCTCCAGGTCCTCCTGAATCCTATCCACCTTCTTCCCCAGCATCTCACGCAGGGTGCTTTCATTATCGTCGATCCTGGAGTCATGATTGCTGATTTGAAGGGAAGTGTAGCTCACGGTGTCCTCCATCTTTTTTATGTCTCGGGCTATCTCCCTGTTATCCATAATTCCTATGGAAACCATCTTGTACAGGCGCCTCAAATTTTTCTTGATGTCTTGGATACCTGCATTGTCCCCTGGTTGAGCCATCCTGTCAGAATCAACGGAAATATCTATACAATCGAACTGTCTGTACAGAGAATCAACCGAAAGAGTGTTGTTCGGAACCTCAAACACTGGATAATTGAGAATGCAACTGAGCACTAACAATTCTTGTTGGAGCACCAAACCCCCCTGCCTGTCAGAGAAGACCAAAGTTCGTACCGCGTCCTCCTGCCACCCAGAACAAATGCAGCCTAAAACACGACGTGGGCTGCCAAAAGGAATGGTGTTTATGCCTGCACCAGAGCCTCGAGGCCACAGCGCAGAGGTGAAATTACAGCGGCAGTTGGAGAAGGCGAGAGCCAGCCTCTCCTTAACAAATGAGCGAGTCAAGGGGAGAACCTGCCAAGGAATACCATGCAATTGACCTCTTTCTATACCAGTCACCACCTCCTGAAGAATTCGAAACCTGTCATGAGAGCCAAACAGACCCGAGACAGAGAGAGAATGCATGACTTCACGATGAAGCAGCATATGGAGAGGCCCGAAATCAAAACAAACGTGTGGGGGAGAATAGCAATAATCCCACCGCCTCATCAAATTAATGCAGAGAGGACTCGAGAAATGGGAAGGGCAGACCGTGGACCACGCAGCCAAGAAATAAGAGGTGAGAGGACGAGCCATTAAATGGAGAGAGCCGGCGAAAGTAAGAGGAGGCCAGCTGCAAAGGGGAGGGGCATATCGAGATAGGGGAAGGAAAAGAAGGGGGGGAGGGCTAATGGAAGTAGGGGATAACGAAGGAGGAAATGGAGAAAGGAGGGAAGAGGGGAAGGAGAAAAAAGAAGAGGGAGTGGGATAGGGGAAAGAGGGGGGAGAAGAAGGGAGGAAAGGGGTAATTTCGTTGATTTGGGGATGGGTTATTTGTGTCATTAGGAAAGTCCAAGAAGCGATTAAGAGAGTAGGAAGCATCCAACACCTCATTAAGGAATAGGATTGAGAGATGGCTGGGCTCCGTTCAGACTGAAAAGCCCTTGCGGGAGGGAAGCTCCCACATTGGCCATGCTATCCGCAGCGGTATTGATTTGCCGAAGGATATGATAGATCTCATAGGAGTTGGACATGAGAAGTTTGGCTTTCCCATGTAACCGACGACATTTAATAGCTCCTGAAGGATATCCATTGACCATCTTGTAAATGACATGCCTTGAGTCCCCGAATATCAGAACCCTGTGAATCTGCAGATTGTGTAAGAGGCGAAGACCCTGAATAAGGGCCAGCCATTCCGCTTCATTATTGGTTCTTCTCCCAAGCCCCCAAGCAAAGGTCTGATCAACATATCCTTCGGGATTCAGAAGAATCCCCCCCGCGCCTGCCACCCCTAATTTTTAATATTTTATTTTATTATTAAAGTAAAGTAATTAATTTATAATTACTATTAATCAAATTCTTACAATTTTTTCTTAAATTTTTGTTTTTGACATTTCCCCTTATTTTTATTTTTGACAAAAAAAAATTAAAATATAATTTTTAATATTTTATTTTTATTAGGTTAAAATAATTAATTTATAATTACTATTAATCAAATTTTTACATTTTTCCTTAAAATTTTGACCTTTTTCTGATTTTTATTTTTTACCATTCCGGGTGCTATGGCGATCTCGAGCATGGGAAGCATGGTTATAATCTCCGGGAAATTGAAAGGGAGAGGCATCATTATTTAGTCGATCTGCATGCAATTCGAGTCTGTGTTTCGCATCCGTTCCAGAACAAAGCTGCGAGAGGTTGATTCTATGGCTAACTCTTAGTCGATGGGTTCTTCCTTGCCGGCTCTTAGTGAATTCGACATCCAGGAGGAGGTGGTGAAGCTCGAAGAAACAGTGGACATCATTGATTCCGAAGGAGGCAGAAGACTGGACAATGTGGAAGGAGATTTGGCTTTCCTGAGAAAAGAATTCAAGCGCACAATGAGAAAGATTGAAACGACAATTCTCAGAATTTTAGCAAGCTTGGAGGTGAAAGTTGACAAACTCGAGCTCAAGGTGGTTAAACTGGAAAATGCGAGTAATTCAAGTTCCTCTTCCCGCTCTTTTGGGAATTCCACATAGCTTGTGCATTTAGTTTTGTCTTTTGCAGGCGTCTGAATTCTTTTGTTCGGGTCTTGTATGAAGTTTATATGTTGTCCCCTGTTCAACTTCTGTTACTATGTTAAAAGTTGTGGACTTTGTAGGCATTTAGTAGTTTAATTTCTTGTTATTCTCTGTATCTAGCAGTGTTTCTGCGACCCTCTAATGGGTGTTTTGGACCTACTTTGCCGCTTTCATAAGGGCGCTCTTAAAACCGACTTAGGTTGATGACTTGCTTTGTCGCTTCCACAAGGGCATTTTTGTAAACTGATCTTGTTTTTGTGGTTATACCACCTTAATATATTATAACCGTTTGTGTCTAAAAAAACATAGTTTCACTTATCATATAGTTAAAACCTAAACAAGATAAATAATTTTATTTTTTATAAATAATAATAATAATATTTTTTATAACTTTATAAAAAAGCTAATAACATAGTTTCACTTATCATATAGTTAAAACCTAAACTATTCGAAAATGTCATCCATTTTAACATTTTAACATGAATTAACCTATTATAATATTTATAAAATTTTAACCAATAAAGCATTCATTCAAATCTCAAGAATATTAAATACCGTGTAACATTATTTAAAACTTATATTATAATATTAAATTGTAATATTTCATATATTAAGCAAATGCTTGTGAATTATATTATATGTTTCATGTTCATATGGATTTTTCTTTGGGGCACACATTAAATGTAAGAGTCAACTTTACCTAATACATTTGATATTATTTATTTTTCTAGGATGTCGACACTTTATTTACCTTGTAAAAAGAAAAGAACAGAACAAAAAAGGATGTCGACACTTTGTATGCCTATGGCTATCCCTTTTAAATTAAATGGCTTTAACATTTGGAAGGATAAGGTTAGACAACCAACATAATGCTCCGAATACTAAATTTGAAAACATTATTATAAATATGGTCCCACATAATCCATAGTTTAAAAGTGCTTATACACACTCTATTAAATGGGTTGGCACATGCTGAGCAAATTAAGATAAGTATGCACCAAGTCAATGACACCTCATATAGCTTAGAGCAATCACTTAAATATATGCAAGTTGAGATCTAATAGAAGTTGGCAAGATTATTAAATCTACTTTTGATTTTTCTGGTAATAACATAACATTATTTATATTTTATAATAATTTTTTTTATTCAATAAAGATTGATTTATAAAAATTAATTTATTTTAAATTTTTTTAATATTAAAAAATATTATTTATATTTAATTTAATTTTTTATTAGAAGATCAACATCTAAGGGCTATGGGTGAGTCTCAAAAATAGAAACTGCGTTAACAAGCCTTTGAGTGTTTTCACCACTTTGCCATTCCCAAACGGCAAAAAATATTTTACATGCAGCAGAGCAATAAATGCTGTGGCGGCTGCAGTGTGAGCTGTTGGATCTCAATCTGTTTGAGATCCAACGGTCCACACTGCAGCCGCCACAGCATTTATTGCTATGCTGCATAATGAATATTGTTCGCCCAAACCCAAACTTATATTCTATATAAAATGTACAATATATATATTTTGATCAATGCATTTTTTTAATTGATTAAAAATTTTAGTGAAATTTATAATTCTATATATATAAAATTAATATTTATTTTCATTTTATTTCGTTTTTTATTTATTCTTACACATTTTTAATTTTTAATAAATTTGATGTTAATCTCATATGTATTGATTAGAAAAAATAAAAAATAAATCAATTTGGTTTACGTGTTGCTAACCTCTTTAGACATGTGGTTGGACAATATATATATATAATATTTTATTTTATTTTTGGAGTGGGGTAAAATGTGTTGTTTTAGGATGTTCTTTAAATAGTATAATGAATATATATCTATTAATATTTAAATTTAATATAATGATATGTAATTTTTTATTTTATTTTTAAAAAGCAAATGTTTTCTTTGGATGCAGTACTAGTTGGTATAAGACATGTTGTTAATGATGATGGGATGGGTGGGCGTAGGTGGCAAGCTGAGGCATTAAGGGTGACGACGATGCAACTTCCACCAACTCACTGCATTTATGAATAGAGCGTTCCCCAAATTGGAGGGGACATGTCCGTTCGTGTGACACTTAACTCCTCCTCGACCACGACCCTTGGTTTTATCTCCCATGCCTCTCACCCGTAGCAACATTCTTCCGGTTGTTCAGTCGCTCGACCTTTCTGGGTGTAGTTTCTCTATTGCATGATGTTTGCACTGGACAATCATCAACCCTCAAACGCTCGTGAAGAAACTTGCCAGAATTATAGTTCGCCTTAGTCGTAGAGGAAGGCGTGGAGGGAGCTTTGTAGACTCTGGCCACGGTGGCTCAGAGACAAGTCTTCCGGGGCAGCTCAATAGAATCATGAATGCACTCCTTCTTTTGAGAAATGACCCTAGTGAGGTCGAGAAGCAGTGCCAAGTACGCCTCCTCGAGCTCAGGGACAAAATTCAAGCCATCATTCACTGGTGTGGGGAGGTGGCTATGGCTTTTCATATTCCCTCACCACTTCTCATGACCATTGTTGTGGACGGTTCCATTCATAGTATCTTTGAGATTGATAAAAATGAGGACAATGTTGTTGCTGCTCTGAAGACGACTGTCGAGGTCAAGCCAAAAATGGAAGCTGCTGAGGAGAACGTTGTTCAGCCTGTTGAAGCTGGCACCAACACCTGTACCAAGCAAAACACCTACTCGAAAGTCGCACTAGTACCAATCCACTGGACTGTGACAATGCTGACACGAGCAAGACCGAGGCCAAGCCATCTGCTAGGAGACCAAGCACCAGTGTCGGCTATCAAGTTACCTCTTTTCGTTAATTTTCTTTTCTTCTAGTTTAGAAATGGAAGTTGTTTTTTGTTGGTTAGTTGTTAGACTTTTGTTAACACCTGAGCCTATAGTTTCGCTTTATTATGAACATTGTAAAAACAATGACATAAATATCTTGGCAAGAGGTTGTTGTCTCCTCATGAGAGGCCTTCATGACTACACAAGAAGTTGTTTTCTCATAATGGGAGGCTTCATGTTTCAGCTTTTTTGTACATTATCCTATATTTATTGTTTATTAATTTGATCTTCTAACTTACAAAAAAAATGTTTAAAATATTTTATTTTGAGATTTAAAAAAGGAATACTTTATTTATTCTATGTTTTGGATTTTTTTGTGAGTTTTGGTTGTAATTCATTAATTTTTTTGTGGTAGAATCTAAATGTAGAATTGTTAAAATTGTATTTTTGAATCTATAAATAGATTCCATACTTTCATAACACCTAGATTTAACAATTTTCTAATATTTGTGATTTTATTTTTTTTACAAATTTTCAACTAAGCTCCAAACAAAAAAGACTAAACATATACTCATAACAAAATGAAAAACATAGGGCATTTAAACTATTTTTATTTTTTTTTAAATGTGGTTCACCATTTGTTAGAGGGCTACTCCACGGAAAATTCCAATAACTGATAATCAAACTGAATCAAGGTATGGTTAGCTCATCAATCACAACATTTATTACAAAGGGCTCCACAAGAGCAACATGTCACTTACAAGAGTAGAACCTGGGTGGGGGGGGTAACATTCATTTCTCCCAACCACCCAAACTACATCTATTTGACGGAGTATTTAAACTATACCTCTATGATGATGATGATGATGGTTAATGTCCACTCACACCCAACTTTGGTCTATAAGACCCAAAGAAACGAATTAATTAGTTTGTTTTAAAATTGTGTTTCATATACTTAAAAAGCTTGAAGAGAAACGTCCAAACTCACTATAATATATAAATTTTATATATTAATAAACATTAATTTAATTTATATATATATGAATTTGATGCATAAAAAATGTTTTATCATTTCTTTTATTCCATGTCAATTTAATGTGATGTTTTTGATGTAATAGAATATGTTTAATACGATGCTTTCAATTTAATATGATGTTTTTGATGTAATAGAATATGTTTAATATGATACTTTTAATGGAGTAGAATCTGTAAAGATATTGTATTACATACATACTATTATATTGTTATTTTATTTTGGTGGTTACTAGCTTTGAATTATTATAAAATGTTTTTAGTGGTTATAAAATGTTATGCATCATAGATGACGTAATTTATTTGTAGTCAATTTTTGTTTAGTTATCGGGAATTCAAGGATATCAATAAAGTGTTTATTGATTTTAATATTTTATTAAATTTTTTATCATGTAAATAGATTTTAAATTTGGAAATATTTTTAGGAATATTAATTATTATATAGTGACATGATCAAAATTGGAATTTTAATCATAATTTTAAATTTTTATCAAATTTATTTAATTTAAATATTTAAAATAATATTATATTAAAAAATTAATATACCAATTATATTATATCTGAATTTTTTATTAATTTTTATTAAAATTTATTAATTAAAATATTTAAAATAATATTGAAACTTTAAATAATATTAATATTAAAATTTATAATACTTATACAATCCAAAATTTGAATAAGAATTCATTTCAAAGTATATAGATAATACTATGATAAGGATATTAAATATTATATTCATCGTTCGTATGTAATCATCATAAGTTGTCTGCTGGTGAAAATCAACATACGACAAATAGTAACATGTTGTTATTTGTTTATACGTGAAAATCTACATAGGACAAATAGTAATAGGTTGTTATTTGGTTTCCTATTATCATGGTTAGTTGAAAAGTGAGTTTTAACCAATTTTTTTTTGTTAAAATAAGTTGAGTTTTTATCTTAAAGTTTGTTGAGCTATGTGTCATTAGAAGTATGGTAATTTTCTTGATGTACAAATAGTAATAGGTTGTTATTGGGTTTCCTATTATCATGGTTAGTTGAAAAGTGAGTTTTAACCAATTTTTTTTTGTTAAAATAAGTTGAGATTTTAGCTTAAAGTTTGTTGAGCTATGTGTCATTAGAAGTATGGTAATTTTCTTGATGTAACAATTATATAAAGTCTTCTTTCAGAAAAGAAAAACAATTATATAAAGTCTTGTATTTTTTTTTAGCTATTTTTATTTTACAATAAGTTGAGATTTTATTTTGAAGGTGGTTGAGCTATGTGATATTAGAAGTATGTTAGTTTTTTTTAATAATTATATAAGTTTATGTAAAAGATTTTTATTCGCATTGTTTATGATTAATTATGTCTTCTTATTCACATTGTTTATGATTAATCATGTCTTTTTACAATACTGACAAAACTTATTAGAAGAATGAGAAGAAGAAGAAAAGTTTGATTGTATAGTCCCTTATGAGGAAGATGATGATGCTTTCATTGAGGTTTCTAGTGAAGACTATGAAGAGTTAAGGGGACTCAATAAAGTTACCTTGCTACTAGACTCTACTCATCTAAAAGCTCGAGATAGTGTATTTATTACATGAGTGATGCATCTCTCCCATGATTTCTCCATTACTTGTATCCTCGACATTGACTTATAAGAGAATTCGATTGCCAATACTATCATCGACAAGTATACTTACCAATGGAATCACATCCTCATCCTTATGCACTTGGATGGAAGGAAAATGGTTCCTCTTCCCTGACATGTACACACGCAATATGTTAATTGCTTTTGGTCTTAAATTTGCGGATTAAGTCACTTGTGATGTGAATGATATGCATTGTTGTTGCCTAATACTTAGTCGACCCTATTAGTATGATCTAAAGACTCGATATGATGCATTAAACAACAATTACATATTCCATAAAGATAACACCAAGTATCTTATCTGCAATACACTTGAACTACCATAAACAAGTTGTTCCTCCAGTTAGAAAACATTTTTTAACTTCCATCTGACATCACTACACACAACAACATCATTCAGTCTTATATTTGGAGCCTCCAATTCTTTCAATAATTGTGGTGGACTCTTATAATCCTTTTCTTATCATGTCACACTCATCGTCATTTTCTTGACTTTCTCATGTCTATCTTTATTGGCCTTAGTTTCCTCGAGACACCACCTTAGGAGGACTTCAAAATTTGGTGACCTATTCTCGCTAATTCACAACATAGTTTTGCATCGTTCATCACCTAAATCTTCCCTTCAAGTTCATAATGTTTTATGTTAAATTTGTTGTGCATCTATGGTGTTGTCAACACTTATTATGGCTCCACAACCTTAACTAATCACCCCAAAAATCCAGTTCCTTAACACTTAGACGCACCAATATTTCATTACTTGTAATATGAAGCGAATAATTATTCGCTCATACAAATAATATTACCAAAAGACTTGGAATATTAAATAAGCCATAATATATAAATTGATGATAGAATAGATATGATTATAGATTACAAAGTGAGTGCCATATATATATAAATTGGAAAGGCACTTTGGATACCATCCATGAAATGATGCGTCATTTTAGAATTGTTTACTAATAACTATTTATTAATTATTAATTATTAATATCAATATGTATTAATATTAATAATTAATATTGATTTTAATAGTTATTATTAATTATATAATAGTTATTTAATTATTATTTTATGTTCGTTACATTGCCTTCCCCTTAAGGGAATCTTTGTCCTCAAAGATGTATTGGACATTAATGTCTCATTTATTTTAATATGTTGTCTCGAAATTCTTTCCCTTTTGTATTTGCGACATTTGAGGAGATGAGCCGATACGAATTACGGATTCCCCAGGAGAATTGTCACATCGTATCTACTGTGGTCCATCCCAGATCTATTTTTATCGGAGCTCTGAGATATTTTTGTGGGACAATTTGTCTCAATTGTTGCTTGGTATGTCGATATTTTCGCATGTCCACATAAGTCTTTTGTGAATATTCATTTTGACCCTGTCGTTGGTCAAAATGACGACTATAATTAGGATGTCTATAAGGTGTAGGTGTTGTTTGTTCTTCTTTCTTTTGGACTACAGTGAGGACTGTCTTCACTTCCTCGATTTGATTTTTTGATGCATTTTCCTGGATTGTGTTTCTTGGTTCTCCAGTAGATTGTTCATGATTCTGAATCTTTTCGAATCTTTCCTCTTGTGATTTCTTTTCAATTTCTAACTCCTTGATCTGATTCTGTAGTTCCTGATTACGATTATTTAGACACTAGTTTTCTTCTTTCTTTTCCAGTATTTTTATTTCGAAGTCTTCACCAGAGTGCTTCTTCTTACTACTATTTTTTAATTTTTTGATTTTTGTAATCAAGGTTTTGTTATGATTTCTTAACCTGAAAATTTCTTCTGAACTGTTTAATATTGTTTTATTACTCTTTACGATCTCCAACTTGTGTTCCTTTTTAGAGTCATTGTTTTGTTGTTGAAGAACTTTTATTTGTTGTCGATATTGGTCGACCACTGATTCTTGATCTTCTACTTTCTGTCGTATGTGCATCAGTTCTTCATCTTTGTCATTAATGATTTTGTTCAAGCGTATTATTTCTGCTTCATAATCAATTATTTCTTTCTTTATATCTTGATTTTTTTGTCTCTGATTGAAATCATTTTCGTCTTTTAATTTCTTAATTTGGGCAGACAATTTTTCTATATGATTGTTCTGATTGGAATTTTTTTTTTCCTTGTGCTCTTTTTGCATCCTATGTAATTTAATCAACATTTCCGATTTCGTATTTATGTCCCGTAACTCTTCATTGTCTCTCTGATAACGCTTTAGCTTGGCTTCTAATTTTTCTATTTGTACTTGCAGACCAACTTCCATGGTCTTGACGCCTTCGATGATAGATGGTCTTCCTTTGGTTTCTTCTGCGATAGATAGCCTTCGACTTTTTCGACGATAAAGGGATTGGTCTTATTCGTTAGGTTAAATAACCTTTTTTTTTTCCAAAAATAATTCTTATAAATAATAATAATAATAATAATTTCTTTTTATAATAATAATTATTAATTAATTAATAATTATATTAATCTTTTTATAAACTATATATATAGGTTTTTTTTTAAAATAATAATTAATTATTGTATTAATTATTATATAATAAAATCTTTATTGTCCATTAAGTTTTGTAAAATGTGAGTAGATTGAGTGGTTGGGAGGAATAAGTGTTACTGTCCCCACCTAGGTTCAAAACCCACTTGCTTCTTTGTAGTTATTATTATGCATTTTTTATATTCAAACCCAAACCCACTTATTAATAAACCATGTGTGGTTTCACTTTTTCCCCTTTTTTTGTTTTAACTTTTTCCTTTTTTTTGGGGGGGGGGGTTAGTTATTATTATGCACTTTTTATATTCAAACCCAAACCCACTTATTAATAAACCATGTGTGGTTTCACTTTTACCCCTTTTTTTGTTTTAACTTTTACCTTTTTTGGGGGGGTTACTTTTACCTTTTTTATTTTTATTTTTTATTTAAGGACACAGTCCTATTTTTTAGGGAAACCCTAGAAACCAGAATGGTAACTTCGCTCTGATACCACTTGAAGCGAATAATTATTCACTTACACAAATAATATTACCAAAAGACTTGGAATATTAAATAAGCCATAATATATAAATTGATGATAGAATAGATATGATTATAGATTACAAAGTGAGTGCCATATATATATATAAATTGGAAAGACACTTTGGATACCATCCATGAAAGGATGCATCATTTTAGAATTGTTTACTAATAACTATTTATTAATTATTAATATCAATATGTATTAATATTAATAATTAATATTGATTTTAATAGTTATTATTAATTATATAATAGTTATTTAATTATTATTTTATGTTTGTTACATAATAAGGCACTAAGACACCAATATTACATTACTTGCTACGTTGTTGCAATGCAAGACCATCTTTCACATCACGCTCATGAACCTCAAGTACAATTTTTTCCTTCCCTCTTAAAAGCAATGGAGGGAAATGTTCTTATTATTAAGAGGAGTGATAAGGATATTTTGATTACTATATTCATTACTTGTATGTGAATACCAACGTAGAGCAAATAGGCATAGGTTACTAGCATTTGCACCAAGAGGTGCAAAGGAAGGCCGAGAGGACCAACATATGGAAAGTGAGAAACAAGCATGGCCATATCTAAGAAGACATGGTACCTTCATTAGATTTGCAACAATTTGATATTTATTAATATAAACAATTGGAAAATTTGTTGAGCGATACCAAAACTTAACATGCTACAAATATGCATATTGAAATTGTTAGACAACAAATAAAAAGGTTTGAAAAAAAGATAAATATATCATTTCCCATCCCAACAAACTAAATGTGTTTTTGGGAAAAAAATTGTTTATTTTAAGCACTAAACAAACATGAAAGCAAAGACCAATCTCATCACCATGTTTAGAATTGGCTGAATTCCAACTCCATATTATCTTCTTAGATACGTCTCCAAACATGTTCTTAGATCTTACAAGCTTCTAGTACCGAACCTTGAAAAAATATAGGGTTTAAAGAGGCCGACTAGAGTTTAAAGGAAAATTACTACAGGCTGGGGAGAGCAAATCTAAATCGATATAAGCTACAAATTCATGTGAGAATTATGTAAGACTCTCATATTATATAGAGAAACACTGGTGAAAGTTTGAGGTATATCTTAAATTTGGGAGAAACATTTGTATTGAATGTCATTGAATATTGCACAATTTCTCTTAAAGCTGGAAGCTAATATTAAAAGCCTTGGAAGTTTCTCTGCATATTAAATTGCTTATACAATTACTTCATAATGTTCTTGTAATACACCAATAATTAATAATTTATTATTAATTTCTACTAAGATATTTTATTTTATTATTTTAAATATTTTTGACAGAAAGTAAAAAATAAAACAAATGTAATGAATTATTCTTTTATTAATAAAATATACTGAAGGGGACAAAAATGAAATAGCTGTTGAAGAGTGTTTGCTGACCCACACAAGGAAAATACAAGTGGTTGTAGCTGTTGAGTGAGGACTCAAGGTGCAGGAGGCATCTTCCCCAAAATCAGGTCACAACCCTTTGTTGAGTGCTAAAGAGAAGGAGACCCATAAATGACCAAGTCCTAGGAAACATACTATATAATAGTATGTCCATTAACAAGTAGGAGGCTAGCATTAGATAGGGATTGAATCTGAGAATGCAAGAGATGGCGCATTAAGTGGATTTTTCACTTGTGGTTCAGCGAACATGCTCAGGGGTTCTGGAGCAAGTGATTTGGATAATCTAGGAGTTGGTTGGGAGGAACGACTATTCCATTTCTGTTTTCCCAGCAGTGGTGTTGGGTTCTTATTCTATAGCTTATTATTAAATTTAGTTACAATAGAATGTGTATCTTAACTTGAACTGCAACTATATTCTTTAGGCAGAAATGTTTTATGCATTCGTATAGGACAAATATCCATGTTTATGTATTTTATTCATGTCTGTACAATGTTAGATTAATTATTTATGCATCTCAGATCGAGCATCCATACCCGAATCAAAGATTGCTAGGAATGGGTACTATTGTAATAATTAGTAAATTCTATGCATAATCGTTTTTATTCTTGTTTTGGTTTTGAATCTCTACACTAGCTTCATTTAATTAATTTGATGTCTGTAAATTATTCCCGCCAAAGCTATTCTCACAAGGTTAATCCAAGGGATAAAACTAATGTTTTAAAACAATTTAGCATTTATTTTAGAAACTAGTTGAGGAGCCGAAAGGCCTTAGAAATTTTAACATATATATTAAATACATCCTATTAAAAGAACTATGTTATGAATCCAAATTTTACAGATCTAGAATGATGGATCGAGATTATTTGTATCTAATTAAAATATCTAAGAATAATCTACTTGTCATGTCCCCACCCCTCTACTCGGCGGAGAGGACGCGACTAACATAACTACTATCTAATTCGGGCAATCTAGCCCATGAACATAAAATGAAATGCATTGAAGTAAAAACATACATAAGTGTATAAACCATTAGCATACAACGGAAGCAAAATACATTCCATTCAAGCATTTAACCTGTTCATTTAATTCTTAAACGCATACAAATGCAGAGACTAACAAAAATATAATTATCTTATGAAGAAGCTCGTCCCGCAACTAGATATGTCGCTGCAACGTTCCACCCAACCATAGGCCAGTGTGTTCATCAATCTCTCAGCAACACTGCCACCCCCGAGCTGGGCATGATTCCCACAAGGAATTAGGAACACTAGCAGGCTCACACTTAGCCAAGGATACCACAAAATTCAGCCAAGCCAACATAGTTGGGTTTATTAGGTTACAAAGGAGTTGGAAAGGCTAACTGCTAAGCTAGTGAGCTCCACCACAGAGCCATCGACACCTACACCAGATCTATCCTGGCTTCTAAAAAATCTACACACCCAACATAAAGAAGCATCCCCTTCTTTGCTACACAGTCCCTTAGGCTTTGCCTTCCCTTTCAGTGCTATTCAGGGTGTGTAAAGAAGAAAGCCATCCCCCTAGCTTTGTCTGTAAGGGTCCTTCTCACACTAGGTTTACCAGGCTTGTTAGACACTCTTTCCACTCCCAAATTAGTTCAGTCCAAAGCAACAGAGGCATACACAACAATTGCAAAATTATGGAATTGAAGAAAAATGGTTTCGACAACAAAACGAGCTGGTAAAATAGGGAAATCGACCACTGGGTGAGAAATTCAAATTCAACAACTATCATGGGAATTCTACGAGCCAAAACGACTGCTATGAACCCCAAAATCATGAATCCTTGATGGTCGTTTGCTCAGCAACACAAAAACGAATTTCTTGGGCATGGAAAATGAGGAAAATGGTAGGAAAACGTGAGAAAGACAACCCAATCCCTAGGCATTACAAAACCGACCTCCCATCCATGGGAAAGATGAGGTAAACAACTAAAATCGTGGATGGATACAGACAGGAAGCTCTAGCTTCTTGAGAGAGCTCACGTGAATCAGAGAAAATGGTGAGGAAAATGAAAAAACATGAATGCAGAATGCCAGGAGCTCCAAAAACGTGGGGAAAGACAACCACCACCATGCATGAGGGAATGGGCAGCAGTTTTGGGCAATAACTTGCCCCATAAGTCAAAATCGTGTTTCCCAAAAACTGATGGCTTCTCCCATTCGAATTAGGACTGCCATACCTTGCCCATCCCATGCAATAACCAACTCAACCAACTTCTGGCAGTAATAAATGATTGGGTGAATAAGATAAGAAAGGTAGTTGATAGTTTGATGGGTTCTCCCTTTGACATTTGGCTTTTCCCCATTGGCTCAAAGGTTTGAATATTCCCCCCCGCCTTATCCTTAGGAAATCATGCCCCCATCTCATTATTGTTGCATTGACATAGCTAGTTGTGGGTTTTCAATTAAATTGCATATTTACATGATGTCCAAAATTATAATGTGTCGGCTAGCACAAAATACCATCAGCAACAATTTGTAATCACCAAAACATAAACGCTAAATCAATGGTGGGATTTTGCCTTAAGCTCCACACCACGATTAAATAGAATATTTACATCATATACATTTAATGCAAACAGGGTCAAAACTGGGGTGTTACATTCCCCTCCCCCTTCAACAACACTATCCTCAGTGCTTTACAAAATTGAACAAAAATGCTACACTGGCATCGCCCTCAGTGATTCACAGAATTGAACAAAAATGGATGTGTCAATTGCATGGCATCCTCTAGCTCCCACATAGCCTCTTCAGGACTGTAGTGCTCCCATTGCACCTTTACCTTCCCTATGGCTCGGTTTCAGAGCATTGTGACCTTCCTGTCGAGGATGCGCATTGGCTCGATTTGGAACTCTCCCTTGGGTTCCACCTGAATCACATCCCAATTTATCACATGGTTAGGATCATGTACATATTTCTTAAGCAAAGAAATATGAAAAACATTATGATCCCTAGTGCCAGCAGACAATGCAAGTCTATATGCAACTGATCCTATTCTTTCAAGCACTTCAAATGACCCACAATATCTAGGTGATAGCTTGGCACAACTTCCAAGCTTCAAGGAACTCTTCCTTGCCCTCACTCTGAGGTAAACATGATCCCCAACACTGAACTCTCTATTCACCCTATGCTTATTTGCATAGATTTTCTGTTTGTCGTGAGACGTTTCAGATTGTGCTTGATCTTTACAACCTCTTGCTCCATTTCCTTGAGAAATTCTGGCCCAAGCACAATCTTGTTCACTGGTTTCCTACACCTTCTGCCATACCAAGATTCATATGGACTCATCCCCAAGGATGCTTGTTGTCCATTGTTATAAGCAAATTCTACCAAGTGTAAATAATCTTTCCACTGGGTTGGTTTGTCCATCACATACATGCGAAGCATGTCTTCAAGCACTTGATTCACTCTCTCTATCTGTCCATAAGTCTGGGGATGGTAGACAGTGCTGAAGTTCAACTTTGTACCCAAATATGCAAACAACCCCTTCCAAAAATTGCAAGTGAACTTGACATCTCTGTCAGAGGCTATTGCCTTAGGCAATCCATGCAATTTGAAAATCGCCTTCATGAACATCTTTGCAATGTCATCAGTCTTATGCATATACTTAACCGGTATAAAACGTGTTTCCTTTTTCAACTTGTCCACCACAACCATGATGGAATCATGTTGTCTCTAAGTCATTGGCAGTCCTGTAATAAAATCCATGGAAATAACTTCCCATTTCCATTCTGGAACTAGAAAAGGCTACAACAAACTTGCTGGGTGTTGATGCTCAACCTTCACTTGCTGACATTTCATGCACCTTGAAATATATTCAGCCATGTCCTTTTTTATTCTCGACCAAAAATACTGCTTTCTGGCTGTAGCAATTGTCTTTTGATATCCTGGATGACCAGAATATAGAGCTTGATGGATCTCATCCATAACGATTCTCCTCAAATATGCTATATTTGGAATATAGTCTCTGTTCTTATAGGTAAGAATTCTATCTTCTTCCAATTTATATCCCTCACACCTCTTCTCAAGACTTTGCTGCTGCAATTTGTCTTTTACCTGCTCATACAATTCATCTCTAGCAGTATGATTAACAATCTGTTGTCTCAAATCTGACTGGAAAATACTAAGAGATACCACATGCATTTCCTGCACCTTCTTGCTGAGTGTATCAGCTACCTTATTCTCTTTTCCTTTTATGTGCTTGATTTCGAAATCGAACTCACATAAAAACTCCAGCCACCTATCTTGCCTAGCATTTAACGTGGGATGATCAAACAAATACTTCAGACCACAATGGTCTGTCCTTAGCTCAAATATTCTTCCCATCAAGTAATGCCTCCACATCTTGAGAGCATGTACTATGGCTGCAAGCTCTAGATCATGAGTGGCATAGTTCTTCTCATGTTCTTTCAACTTTCTTGACTCATAACATATCACGTGGTTGTCTTGCATAAGGACTCCTCCAAGCCCTTGATCACATGCATTGGTACACACAACAAAACCTGATTCTGGGTATGCAATCTTCAAGACTGGTGCACTTGTGAGAAGATTCTTCAACAATTGGAAGATTTCTTCACACCTCGGTGTCCATTCAAAATTTATTCCCTTCTTTTGTAAAGAAGTGACTGGATGTGCAACCTTGGAGAATCCTTTAATGAATCTCCTGTAGTATCATGCAAGCCCCATAAAAGATCTCACATCTGTCACATTTCTCAGAGTATGCCAATTCATAATGGCTTCAAGCTTCTCAGGGTCTACAGATATGCCCTCATCTGAGATAATGTGACCCAAATAATGAATCCTATCTCTGTAAAAGTCACACTTACTCAACTTTGCATACAACCGATGCTCCCTGAGCAATTGTAATGTCAATCTTAGATGTTCTTCATGCTCTTCCTCATACTTAGAATAAATAAGAATGTCATCAAGGAAAACAAGAACAAACTTGTCCAAATACATGCTGAAGACACTATTCATAAGGCACATAAATGTAGCTGGTGCATTTGTGAGACCAAATGGTACCACTACAAACTCATAATGTCCATACCTTGTTCTGAAGGCTGTCTTATGAATGTCTTCAGCCTTGATCCTTACTTGATGGTAACCAGACCTCAATTCAATCTTGGAAAATACCTTTGCTCCTCTCATTTGATCAAAGAGGTCATCAATCCTAGGAAATGAGTATTTATTCTTCACCGTGACTTTGTTCAACTGTCGACAATCAATGCACAACCTGAGTGTACCATCTTTCTTCTTCACAAATAGAACCGGTGCTCCCCAAGGAGACACACTCGGCCTGATATACTTCTTCTCCAAGAACTCTTGCAGTTGCATCTTCAACTCTAGCATTTCTGGTGTACTCATTCTGTAGGGTTTCTTGGACACTGGTGCTACTGTTGGCACAAGTTCAATTGTGAAATCAATGTCTCTCTTTAGAGGAAGCCCTAGAATCTCATCAGGAAAAATGTCCATGAATTCTTTCAATATAGGATAATTCTCCAACCTAATACTTTCATTCTCTGCTGCTTCCAAAACATGAGCTGCTTACAATTTTCACCGTTTCCTACAACACTTCTTCAGCTGCATTTCTGAAATCTGCCTAACCGAAATCAGCTTTGGAATGCCTCTTACAACTCTTGGGTTCCCTTATTCATCCATGCATTCAAAAGTCTTATTATAATAGTCAAGCTTAACTCGATGAGCTTCTAACCAATCCATTCCAATGAGAACATCATAGGAACCAAGTGGTAGAACGTTCAGATCAACATAAGTGACCAATCCATTCATGACTAACAGACATTTCTCTACCACTTCACTAACCTTTCTCTTAGTTCTAGTGGCTAGCTGAACTAACCAAGATTGCTATGCTTTACTTTCTTAAAAGCACAAATTTCCACTACTCTAGGGGCAATGTAAATGTGAGTAGAATCAGGGTCAATCAAAATAGAAATAGATTGCTCAACAATATTACCTGCAACTTCAACCACAGTTGACTGGTGATCTGCCTTGCGGTCCTCCAATGTTGCATAAATCCTAGGGACAACCCTTACTACTTGACCCATTATTTCTGCCTCTTGAATGTTGTAAGTTGGCCTTGCATTCTTTTTCTCAAGTGGACAATTCTTGCGCATGTGGGGTACTCCACATTTCCAACATTGGAGTGGTCCTCTATTCTGCTGTGGCTCTCCAAGATTTTCTCCCACCACTCTGGTTGGCTGCTTCTCAACTTAGGATGGTTGTTTCTACTGATTCCTAAAGTTAGAAGGTTTGAAACCTTTTTTCCTTTGGTCAGAGTTCTCATTCTTCTTGTCCTTCCATGCCTTATGATAGTCAGGTTTTCCTTTGCTTTTCTACTAGCAATACTTAGCTTTACTTATTGCTTCTTCAAGAGTTCTAGGTTCGTAAAACTCAATTCTGTCCTTGTAAGATTGAGGCAATCCACTCAGGAAACGCTGGATTTTCACTTTTTCATCTTTGATGTACCTGACATACCTCAACAGCTCTAAGAACTTGTTTGCATACTCTTCCATAGTTTGCTGTCCCAATCTGATCCAGCGGATTATTCCTCTTTAAAGATCCAATATGGTACAATGGTTAAATGGTAACACCTGCGACGTTTTGTGCACGGTCCAGTCAAAACATCCGGCAGTTATAACGTCCATTGCGCGGTTAGTCTGACGGTGAGGCATAACCATACCGCATAGCTCGGCGACATTTCCATTAACAGTTGTGAAAAGGCCGTGCAGTTAATGGTTCAAAAAATCGGACGGCAAAAAATATAAGGATCGGAGGTCGGAAGAGCTTCTTCCTTCCGCAACGTCGGAGCTCGCAAAACTTCTTCCTTCTGCAACGGCGGAAACTTAAAGGACGTTCAGAATGGATTGGAAGTTGTAGCGGAATGGGAGCCACAATGGTAGATAGATAAAGGATATCACAGTCCGTAACAATGGGCAAAATCTTGATCGGAAGAATAACGCTTTGGCAGCCGCAACTGCGGAAGCCCAAGACTTACGGAGCGACGCAAACAACGACGCGAGGTTTGAAAAGTCAAGGTGAAAATCAGGAGACTTTGCCATCTGCCGTCCACAACTGTGGAAACCAAAGTAACAATACTTCCGACTTGAAAACCAAATGACAACCGATTGAGATAGAGATCATCAGAGTAAAATATCAGAGCCCGTTGCGTATCACTCTTCCGCAACGGCGGAAGAGTAGATGACTAAAGCTTTCGATTCAAAATATGTTCGCGCGGGGACGTTTCAAAACGGTTTTTGCAGTTTGGTACATAGTCTTGATGCCGCGTTTCAGGGAATGGAACAGACGCATTGGCAACGTTTTTGGTTCTTTGGTTCAGTTTTTACCATATGGTTGTAACGTTGATAAGGAGATGAATAACCTGTCGGGAATAGGAAACATCAAACGCTTGGGCCACTATTTGGCCGAATGGCATGATTCAGTCTGAACATATGGTAACAGCTGTGTGAAAGAAGGAGAAAAATCCGTTACTTATGAGGCTTAAATAGAGGAAGCTGGGGACTAGTGAAGGGGGACTCAGTTCGTTGAGAACACAGTACATTGTTTTCTCAGTTATAGAAGCTTGGAGAGTTTGCTGTAAAAGGTTTCAGTGCTGTTACTGGGGAAGTCGACATTCTCTATCATACTTTGGATTTCTTTTCCCTACGAAGGCTGATTGTAATTTCCAGAGAAAGGTCTTAAAGACTTTGCACATCATTTTGTTTTACAGTTGCTGAAGTTGTTTCCAGAACCATTTGTACCATTTTAAGAGATTAATTGGATCGGTACCCATTGGAGAGGGACCCGGAGACATAGCCCAGTGGAGGGGGTGAACTCCGTTATCAACTTCTATTTGTGACTCTGTTTCTGTGTTTTCTTCCTTGTATCTGTCTATCATTGTTGTGGTTTTCATTCCTGTTCTGAGCATTTAATTTCTGTTAATGCTGTTCCGTTAATTAACCTGTTGCACGCATTCTTTTACAACAAAATTTTAATGCACTCAAGTTGAGGTCCTACGGACCATATTTTGGTATCAGAGTTGGTTGACTGTTGTGCAAGTTTGTGAATGCTTACTAGGCCTAGGTTAAAGCGTGGTGAAGGAGAATTAGTTGAAGGAGATCCTAAGATTGGCTCCAGGAGAACATTCTCAAGAACCATGTCTTCTCCACGAGGGGAAGAAGAAGGACATACAGAACGAGAAAAACCTGTCATTTTTGAAACTGAGTTTCTAGAGGCTTTTATGAGCATGAAATCCA
>LPNX010218444.1:52547-132756 GCA_001517045.1 Pseudotsuga menziesii | reverse complement strand
TTCGTTAGATACACAGGAAACTCTTCTTAAGTACATTGGTGGCATGCATTCTTATTTGAAGCATACTTTGTTGATGTTTAATCCCAGTAATTTGGATGATATATGTGTTCAAGCTACCCATTTAGAAGCCAGGGGTAAGCATGCTAATGATACTTTTGTGAAGAATTTTTTTAAATTTGACAGCAAATCGAAAGGTAAAGATAAGGGGAAAAAGAAGATGGCTACTGCTAAGAAAGAGGGTGAAAAGCCTACATGTTCGCATTGTCAGAAGGGACATGATGTCTCTAAGTGTTGGAAACTTCATCCGGAGTTAAGGCCAAAGAAGTACGGAGGAAACAAAGATAAAGGAAAAGCAAAAGCTACTGCAACAACTATTCAAGACTTGGGATCTGACTCAGGTGATGAAACAAAGATTACAGCTATCGGAATCCAAGGTAAGGATAAAAGTATCTCACTTCCCATTGATGCAAAATCAAGTCCTAGTGTAAGTACAAGTCTGCCATCTACTTCTAAACAAAATGATAAAGATATAAGTGCATTGTTTCATGTTCGTGTCATTGCAAATCACACAAAGATTGATACATTGTTTGATAGTGGTTCACAAGTAAATCTGATATCAGAAGAAGTGGTTAATAAATTGCATTTAGTTACTGTGCCTCATGAAAAGCCCTATCCTCTAGGTTGGGTTACTATTGATACACGATTGCAAGTTACAAGGAAATGTGTATTAAAATTTGCAATTACTGAAAAGTTTAGGGATGAGGTAGAATTGGATGTAGTACCACTTGACATTTGTGGAATTGTACTTGGGAGTCCATATTTGTATGACCGGAAAGCAGTCTTTTATAGAGAGCAGAATAAGTATCATCTTTTTAAAGAAGGTATGGAATATATTGTATGAGCACATAAGATAAAAACCAATCTAGCAATAGTCTCTGCAGGACAAATGAAGAGGTTGGTAAATGCTAGCAAGAATTTTGTGTTGATGATGGTTAAGATGAAAAATGATGAAGTCTCTAAATCTTTTGAAGAATGTGACCCTAAGCATAAATTTGAATTGATTGACATCATTTCTGAGTATGATGATTTGTTTCAAGATCCGAAGGGGTTACCATCAAAGAGAGAGATTCAGCATGAGATACATTTGCAGTAGGATGTGCCACTCCCGAACATAGCCATGTACTGGATGTCTGAGATGCATAATGAGGAGATCAAGAAGCAGGTTCAGGAGTTGATTGAGAAGGGGGTCATCCGGCCCAGCACTTCTCCTTGCGGCTCTCCTATAGTCCTGGTTCCAAAGATGGATGGGTCTTGGAGAATGTGCATTGACTATAGGGCCCTTAACAAAATCACCATTAAAAACAGGTATCCTCTTCCTCGTATTGATGATTTGCTTGATCAGTTGAAACATGCAACTTACTTTACAAAATTGGATCTGCACAGTGGGTATCATCAAATCCGTGTTGCTGAGCATGATGCTTGGAAAACAATTTTTAAAATGAAACAGGGTTTGTATGATTGGATTGTAATGCCTTTCGGGCTATGTAACGCACCTACTACTTTCATGCGGGTCATGAATGATGTCTTTCATTCATTCATTGATGATTTTGTAATTGTATATCTAGATGATATCCTTGTGTTTAGCAAAACCTGGGAAGAGCATGTTGTACATGTGAAATTTTTTTTAGATGTACTAAGAAAGGAAAAGCTTTATGTAAATATGTCTAAATGTGAATTTGATAAAACTTCTTTAGTATATCTAGGCCATATTGTTGGTGGAGGCCACCTGTGAGTGGACCCAGCCAAGGTTGCTGTCATTGTAAATTGGCCACGGCCTAACACCGTTACTGAAATCAGACTCTTTTCTGGGTGCGGTTCAGTATTGGAGGAAATTCATTTCTGGGTTTTCCTCCATTGCTGGGCCTTTGCATGCATTAACAAGCATTAAAGAAATTTTCCAGTGGGGAGGCAAGCATCAGAGAGCCTTTGACACTTTGAAGGAAAAGATTAGCACAACACCAGTTCTGACATTGCCAGATTTATAGCAGCCATTTGAGATCGAAACCGATGCTAGCGGGTTTGCCATGGGAGCAGTTTTGATGTAAGGAAGGAAGCCAGTTTGTTACCATTCAGAGACATTCTCTACTACTGTAAGTAACTATCCGACCTATGACAAAGAATTGTATGCTTTAGTACAGAGTGTGAAGAAGTGGAAACATTATATCATGGGAAAAGAGACAGTCATACATACTGATCACCAGCCACTTCAATATTTACAATCTCAAACTAAAATACAACAAAGTAGGCATTTAAGATGGATGGGGTTCTTAAAATAGTTTCATCTTGTCATTAAGTACAAAAAGGGAATTCATAATAAAGTAGAAGACATGTTATCAAGGCCACCTACAAATGCTTCAATCATTCTTCAGAACAGTTCATTAACACATGAAAGTTATATTGAACAGTATGCAGAAGATAAAGATTTTAAGAAAGTATATGCATCACTTATACATGGTAAACAGGAAGAGAACTATTATGTGCATAATCAAATCTTGTATCATCTTGGTAAACTCTGTATTCCAGAGAAAGAAAGAGTGCATGTGATTCGAGAAGCACATAGTTCATTGATTGCAGGACATTTTGGTGTAAGTAAAACACTGTCATTATTGCAGAATCACTGCTATTGGCCTCAAATGCAAGAAACTGTAGCTAAATATATAAGAGGTTGTGTTATGTGTGCAACAAGTAATCCTAGCAATAGGAAATTGGGATTGTACACTCCTCTTCCAGTTTCTTCTTGTCCTTGGGAAAGTATTTCTATGGACTTTGTAGGAGGACTACCTATGTCTAAAAAAGGGCATGATTACCTATATGTTGTTGTGGATAGGTTCAGCAAAATATGTATCTTAATGCCATGTAACAAGAAGATCACTGCTGAACAAACAGCTCATTTATTATTTCAGAATGTTTGGGTACATTTTGGGCTACCCATGTCTATTGTATCTGATCGAGATTCCCAGTTCTTGGGAAAATTCTTGTCAACTTTATGGGAGCTTATGGATATCAAACTTAAGAAAAGTACAGCTTTTCATCCATAGACCGATGGGAAAACAGAGGTAGTAAACAGAATAGTGATTTAACTGCTCAGGGGATATTGTAGTAAACATCCTAAACTTTGGGATGAGCAGTTGCAGTATATACAACATGCTTACAATCATGCAGTTCATTCTTCCACGAAAAGATCTCCTTTTGAAACTTGTTTTGGTTATCTGCCAAAAACACCGATGGAATTCTCTTTTGGCAAGGATGCAGTGGATGGACATTATGATGTAGATAAAGCTTTAAAGTTCATTCAGAGAATCCAAGCATTGCAGCAAGCAGTTCAAGAACAGTTGGAGAAGAGCCAGGAAAAGTACAAAGCCAGGCATGGCAAGCATCGAGTTGATCATCAATTTCAGGTTGGTGACCGAGTTTGGTTACACATCACCAAAGAAAGAATGAAAGGTGAAGGTAAAAAGATTAAGCCTATTAGGTATGGTCCTTTTGAAGTCTTGGAAAATATCGGTACTAATGCTTTTTGCTTGAATTTACCTCCATACATGCAAATTTATTCAGTTGTCAATGTTGAGAATCTTAAATTGTATGAACCTCCTATGATCATGGATGAGGAAATTAACATACAGATTCCTTCAGTTGATGATTTGGCACCTGAGCATCTGAATATATGAGGGAGTTGCAGAATGATGTTATTCTTGACAGAAATGTAAGGACTTCACGAAGGGGGAATGCTGAGTACCTTCAAGTGGGGCTGAAAGGAATGCATCCTAGCAAAGCAAGATGGATGGAGATTGGAAAAATGAGGGAGCTATACCCTCACTTACTTGCAGAATAATTCAGGCTTTTGGTGGTCCAAAATCTCTCCAATGGGGAGGATTGATCTGGTGGATTATTCCTCTTTAAATATCCAATATGGTACAATGGTTAAATGGTAACACCTGCGACGTTTTGTGCACGGTCCAGTCAAAACGTCCAGCGGTTATAATGTCCATTGCGCAGTTAGTCTGACGATGAGGCATAACCATACCGCGTAGCTCGACGACATTTCCCTTAACAGTTGTGAAAAGGCCACGCAGTTAATGGTTCAAAAAATCGGATGGCAAAAAATATAAGGATCGAAGGTCGGAAGAGCTTCTTCCTTCCGAAACGTCGGAGCTCGCAAAGCTTCTTCCTTCCGCAACGGCGGAAACTTAAAGGACGTTCAAAACGAATCGAAATTCGTAGCGGAACGGGAGCTGCAACGATGGATAGATAAAGGATATCACAGTCCACAATGATGGGCACAATCTTGATTGGAAGAATAACGCTTTCGGCAGCCGCAACGGCGGAAGCCCAAGACTTACGGAGTGGCGCAAACAACAACGCGAGGTTTGAAAAGTCAAGGAGAAAATAGGGACACTTTGCCATTTACCGTCTGCAACTGCGGAAACCAAAGTAACAATACTTCCGACTCAAAAACCAAATGACAGCCGATTGAGATAGAGATCATGGAAGTAAAATATCGGAGCCCGTTGCGTATCACTCTTTCGCAACGGTGGAAGAGCAGATGACTAAAGCTTCCGATTCAAAATACGTTCGCGTGAGGACGTTTCAAAATGGTTTTTGCAGTTTGGTACACAGTCTTGATGTCGCATTTCAGGGAATGGAACAGACGCATTTGCAACGTTTTTGGTTCTTTGGTTCAGTTTTTACCATATGATTGTAACGTTGAAAAGGAGATGAATAGCCTGTCGGGAATAGGAAACGTCAAACGCTTGGGCCGCTATTTGGCCGAATGGTATGATTCAGTTTGAACATATGGTAACAGCTATGTGAAAGAAGGAGAAAAATCCATTACTTATGAGGCTTAAATAGAGGAAGCTGGGGACCAGTGAAGGGGGACTCAGTTCGTTGAGAACGCAGTACATCGTTTTCTCAGTTATAGAAGCTTGGAGAGTTTGCTGTAAAAGGTTCCGGTGCTGTTACTGGGGAAGTCGACATTCTCTGTCATACTTTGGATTTCTTTTCCCTACGAAGGCTGATTGTAATTTCCAGAGAAAGGTCTTAAAGACTTTGTACAGCATTCTGTTTTATAGTTGCTGAAGTTGTTTCCAGAACCATTTGTACCATTTTAAGAGATTAATTGGATCGGTACCCATTGGAGAGGGACCCGGAGACGTAGCCCAGTGGAGGGGGTGAACTCCGTTATCAACTTCTGTTTGTGACTCTATTTCTGTGTTTTCTTCCTTGTATCTGTCTATCATTGTTGTGGTTTTCATTCCTGTTCTGAGCATTTAATTTCTGTTAATGTTGTTCCGTTAATTAACCTGTTGCACGCATTCTTTTACAACAAACTTTTAATGCACTCAAGTTGAGGTCCTACGGACCACAATCTCATCCCATGGAACTCTTTAATCTTATCATCATAGTACCCGTCAGAGAGGTACTTCTACTTGAAATACTTATGGAATTGCTTCCACATAATCTTCCTTTCATTAATCTTTTTCACTTTTCTGAAGTGCTCCGACCATATGGATGCTCTTCCAGCCAAATTGAATATGGCTACCCTAGCCTTCATATTTCCAGAGTAGCCTTGGACGTGGAAATAATTTCTCATCCTAAGAAGCCAAGCTTCAACTTCTTGACCATTCTTTATCTCACCATTAAAGGTAGGCGAACTTGCCTTCTTAAATTCATCATGGGAACGGTTCTGGTAATGCCTCTTCCTCTCATTCTTATGAGAAGAACTTGAACCGCAAGTGGATCCTTCATAGTCATATGACCCACTAGGAGATCTCGTCCTTCTTCTGGTACTGCTCTTACTACCTTCCGGTCTTACTGTCTGGTCCCCAGAGTTCATTCGCCTCTGGATGTCTGTCAAACTTTGCAGCATGGATGAATTTAGATGATTCTGCTTTTCCTGATCCTTAACCAATCTTTCATTATCTACCCTGTAACTTTGCAGCTCCACCCTTAGGATTCTCATGGTGGCTACAAAATCTGGGGGAGTATCTTGAAATATTCTCCCATTAGACTATCTCTCAGCATTTCCAACTTGGACATTTTCCCCCATAGCATCTTCCTTGTACTCATTGGGGTTCTGTGCATCATTCATGCTGTAGGTTCTCATGGTTGAACCAAAACCCAACTTTACTAATCCGCACTATGTGGAATGCTGCCCTTTTGAAGGTGATTATAATTCTACAAAATGTGTTGATAAACAATATTGTTAGCTGCATAATCATTCACATGAATTCATAATTACTTACCTTCATCTGGAAAAATCTCATATTGACAACTTTCTCAAAAACAGACTTTTCTTTCACCACAAGGACTATCTGAAGGGGACGATGGGCTGGGGTCAAGGGGGCAGCACCCTCATTTTTTTTGTAAATGTTTCGATTTCACACAATCTGGCACATAAACACGCTGCCATTTTTCCATCTTTCTGGCCCCTGCAATCCCACCGAAAAACCTGCTAAAAATCCTTGTTTCGGCGAAAATTGCATTATCCTTCCGATGTGTCGGCTCCATTTCCCAATTTTGCCCAATACACATCGACAAACATCACCCGATTACTTTCGATGTCTCCTTCCACTACGTCGGAAAGACTTTTGACTTTCACTTGCTGTGTCGGAATAATTTTTGACTTTCGCCCGTTGTTATGGCTCGTCGGCTTGACTCAGCCGCCGCTCATATGTGGAAAATTTTCGGCTTCCGTTCGCCGCTCGTCGGCTTGAATCAGCCAACACTCATCATCTCAATTCTTAACTTCCACCCGTCGTTGTGGCTCCAACCTCAACTTCCACCCACCGCGTATCGCTTCGATTTCCAACTTCCACCCAACATGCGTCGGCTCAAATCTTCCGATGTGCTCAGCCAACGTTGCGGCCAATTTCACCAATATCTTTTCGATTTCGTACTAAGAATTTTTTTGAAAATTTTTTCATCAGCTCGACTCAGCTGATATGCATTGGCTTGCATCTCGCTGAGCCTTCCGCTGTTGTGGCCATGATCCATGTCGGCTCTCCTTCAGTCAATCCAGTCGTCGCTACGGCTCATCTCTTGGAAAACCATCCACTAATGTCGGCTCACTTCAGCTTTCTCAACCAACAAGGGAGAATTTTCACACTTAGAAAATTTTTGAAGATTTTTCTTCCTTTGCCTTCTTGTCGGCTCCATTCCTCTCATCTCGCCGACACCGTCGACGAATTTTTTTCGACTGCCCTGAAACGCCTCGGCTGCATTCCCTGTCGGCTCCCTCTTGGTGACCTAGCCGCTACTGTTGGCTCAAATATTGGCAATGCAACCGACGTATCGGCTCCCTTCGGCTTACTGGGCCGACATGCTATTTTTATACTTATAGAAATTTTGAATAAATTTATCGTGCCTACTGCTCTTCTGCTGAACTCAGAGGTGGTTTTCTCATGGCCCCTTTAAGGCCCAAAGTTGGAACACAGTTCTAATACCACACTGTCACGTCCCCACCCCTCTACTCGGTGGAGAGAACGTGACTAACATAGCTGCTATCTAATCCAGGCAATCTAGCCCATGAACATAAAATGAAATGCATCGAAGTAAAAACATACACAAGTGCATAAACCATTAGCATACAATGGAAGCAAAATACATTCCATTCAAGCATTTAACCTGTTCATTTAATTCATAAACGCATACAAATGCAAAGATTAACACATAGATAGTTATCTTATGAAGAAGCTCATCCCGCAACCAACTATGTCATTGCAACATTCCACCCAACCATAGGCCAATGTGCTCATCAATCTCTCAGCAGCACTACCACCCCCGAGATGGGCATGATTCCCACAAGGAATAAGGAACACTAGCAGGCTCACACTTAGCCAAGGATACCAAAAAATTCAGCCAAGCCAACACAGTTGGGTTTATCAGGCTACAAAGGAGCTGAATAAGATGACTTCTAAGCTAGTGAGCTCAAACATAGAGCCATGGACACCTACACCAGATCTAGCCTGGCTTCTAAAACATATACACACCCAACACATGGAAGAATCCCCTTCTCTACTACACAGTCCCTTAGGCTATGCCTTCCCTTCTAGTGTTATTCAGGGTGAGCAAAGAAGAAATCCATCCCCCTAGCTTTGTCTGTGAGGGTCCTTCTCACACTAGGTTTATTAGGCTTGCTAGACCCTCCTTCCACTCCCAAATCAGTTCAGTCCAAAGCAACAGAGGCATACACAACAATTACAAAATTATGGAATTGAAGAAAAACAGCTTCGACAACAAAATGAGCTGGTAAAATACAGAAATCAACCCCTGGGTGAGAAATTTGAATTCAGCAACTATCCTGGGAATTATATGAGCCAAAACGACTACTATGATCCCCAAAATCATGAATCCTTGATGGTCATTTGCTCAACAACACAAAAACGAATTTCTTGGGCATGGAAAATGAGGAAATCGACAGGAAAACGTGAGGAAGACAACCCAATCCCTGGGCATTACAGAAATGACCTCCCATCCATGGGAAAGATGAGGTAAACAACCATAATCATGGATGGATACAGACAGGAAGCTCTAGCTTCCTGAGAGAGCTCACATGAATCCGAGAAAATGGTGAGGAAAATGAAAAAACGTGAATGCAGAATGCCAGGAGCTCCAAAAACGTGGGGAAAGACAAGCATCACCATGCATGAGGGAATGGGAAACACTTTTGGGCAATAACTTTCCCCATAAGTCAAAATCATGTTTCCCAAAAACTAATGGATTCTCCCATTCGAATTTGGACTGCCATACCTTGCCCATCCCATGCAATAACCAAATCAACCAACTTCTGGCAGTAATAAATTATTGGGCTAATAAGACANAGTTTGATGGGTTCTCCCTTTGACATTTGGATTTTCCCCATTGGCTCAAAGGTTTGAATACCCCCCCCCCCTTATCCTTAGGAAATCATGCCCCCATCTCATTATTGTTGCATTGACATAGCTGGTTGCGGGTTTTTAATTAAATTGCATATTTACATGATGTCCAAAATTATAATGTGTCAGCTAGCAAAAAATACCATTGGCAACGATTTTTAATCGTCGAAACATAAATGCTAAATCGATGGTGGGATTTTTCCATTAAATACAATATTTACATCATATACATTTAATGTAAACGGGGTCAAAACCGAGATGTTACACTACTTATGAAAATTATAAATCTAGATATGGAAACAATCAACGATCTTCAATATAACTAACTAACAAATAAAATGAATGTGAGAATGAAGTGGTCGTAAGCCTATGTCAAGAAGATCTTAAACCCTAAGGGTTTAAAACAAAAACCATTAAAACTTTTCTTGCATGTAACTAGAGTTGGCTTCCCTCTCGGCCCATTTTCTCAGTCAAAGAGCTACCTGCATTAAACCACAACACACTTAGTAACTGTGGAAAGAATCCTTTTAAATGGAAAAAACAGAGCAATGGTTTTGTGCGTTACTTACTTAGGTGTTCCAAGATGTGGGCCTAGGAGGAGGTGACCCTATCGCCTTCCTCGCTAGTGCTCTTAACATTCCAAACAAATAGTTTCAGTTAGAACGAATATGAAATTGAAATACAATAAGCAAGTTAAAATTTTCAAATTTCTTACCTTGGATGAGTTGCAGAGAGGGCCAAGGGTCGGCTCCTCTGGGGTTTCCCTTATCCCTCCTATGCATGCATCCAAAAATAGGATATTATCAATAAATGCAGTAAAACAATATGAAACTACCTAATCAAATTGTAGAGTCGAATTTATAATCTTTTACCTGTTAAATGGGTAGTGTTCATAGCTAGAAATGGTGGCGGGGTCGGATGGAGGTGCAAGCAGCGTGCTACAGGTGACCATTGGAGCCATGAAAACAATTGGTTCAACTTGGCAGGCATCAACGCGGAACTCCATTAAAGCCACAGACAAGTTTCACACCCAACCCCCATCACAAACGCCATTAACAAAGTAGAGCTCGACTCTCTTCTTCCACAGACCAAAAAACCAAACAATGAAGGGTTCAGGCCAAACAAACGACACATTAACCCTTGTCGTAACCCTATAAATCACATGGTAAAGGTATACAACCATGGTGCACTCTAGGGATAGTAATAAAATTCTGTTTGCACTATTAACTCATAGTCAGGTAGCTCATTAAAATCCTTAAGTCAACCAAGTACCATATTTTATCACATGACTTTACCTCACGGCCGATTGTAATAATGGCTTCCAATCTTTACTTTTCGGGCCAATATTAAACTATGGCAAATACCCATAACTCTTAAACATTTAACATTTAAAAACAAAAAAAACTCCATAAATTTTATCAAGGTTACAGGTGGTGGTAAGTCCATCTACGATGGTTCCCACGAAAACTATTTTAAACTCTAAAAAAAAAACCACAAGATATTAACCAACAAACATCTAAGTGCGGAAAGACAGTTTGTGGAAGCCTGGTTCGAAAAAGTTAAAAGCCATCCCCGCAACCCACAGTTGCAGAAGGAAGGAGTTCCTGTAGATTGTCGAAATGGCGATTGTGGATAGATTATTGTAGAAAGGGTAAATGAGGAGTCCTGGTTCGAAAAGGTTAAAAGGAAGCCCCACAACCTGCAATTGAAGAAGGAAGGAGTTCCCACAGACTATGGAAAGGGAGATTGAGTAAAGATCATTACAGAAAGGGTAGATGCAGAATCCTAGTTCGAAAAATTTGAAAGGAAACCCTGCAACCCGCAATTGCGGAAGGAAGGAGTTCCTGTAGATTGCGGAAAGGGTGATTGTGGAAAGATCATTGCAGAAGGTTAATTGCGAAAGGAAGATGTGAAAGTGCACCTGCATTTGCGGAAGGAAGGCACGCTCGCAAATATCGGGAAGACGGTTTGTGGAAAGATAAATGCGAAAAGTTGGTTTGCGAAAGATAAATGCGAAAAGACGGTTTGTGAAAAGATAAATTGTGGAAAGACTAATAAACTTAGAAGTTCAGGACTGAACATAAATGAATTAGAGCCTAATATTTAGAGCCGAGTTCAACGATTGAGGAAAAGTTGAAAGAACAAAGTAAAGTTAAAAACAAATAATGAACCTTCAAAATTTAATTGAAGAACAAGATAATTCAAAAACATCAGTTGTAGGTTGAACGACAACCTGACGATTTTGTTCTCTTAGCAAGCGTCCACTTGCACAACTTTCCAAGTAACAGTAAAGTTTGTATAAGCTATTGAAAAAAACTATAACAGATGTATATTAGCAATATATAAGAACATAAATGATGTGTCTGTAGATATGTGTTATATTAATTTTAATTATTTATTATGGATTTTTGAGGTGTGTGACAGAATCGTATCAGAGCATGGTTACAACACTAGGCCTAAACCGACTCAACACTAAAATTGTTAATTAAACCAGAAAACTAATTTCATTTTATTTTGGTTTGATTCTCTTACAAACAGGAAGAGAAAGATAACTTTATTTTTGCAGGAAAAATATGGTAGAAGGAGGGATGTCTGCAGAAGAAGAGTCTCACCCTAGAAATCCTATAAAGAACGAGGAGGGTAATATAAGGGATGGTGAAATCTGGGTAAACCTTAATGAGAGTCAAACCAATAACTCATCTGAACTGCAAAGAACTGTTAAAGAACTAAGGTATGAGTTAAAAAGAGTTAGGGAGGATAATCAACGAATCCTTGAAGCTCAAGAGAAACTGAACAATATTTTACTAGCTAAAATACATAATGATGGAAAAGAGAAAAAACAAAGTACCTGAACATAATATGCCAAAAACTACATCTTACAAACGTAAGAGAAGAAAAATGGAATTTTCCAGTCATGGGGCTAAAAATTTCAGTGAGGAATCAGTCAAACACCACACAGAAAAACAACAAGATTCCAGTAAAAGTAGTGATGATAATAAAAAAAAGAAGTACAAACCACATGAAGAAATCTCTAGGGAATTTAGAAACATTAAACCATCGATGTTTAACGGTGAGATTGCATTAGAGGAATTTTCGGTCTAAAATGGGCCTTCTAAGAAAACACGCCAACAATAAATTCTCGTGAGTTGGAATTCAAATTAATAGAATTTCAATAAAATGAGTCAACCATAATGGTTGAATTGACATATTTGTCATAAAAAAAACTATTTTTTGTTCGTATTTTCGACATATCTCCCTTTGTTTTTACTCAAATTTCGATTGGGAGAGATAGTTAGATGCGGAATTAAAATTTGCATCCAACAAGTACCCACACAATATACTTTTGACAGACCCTGCTACCCCAAAAACAAATATCTAAAAAAACGCGATGATGACCATCCAACGATCTCTCCCGATCGAAATTTGAGTAAAAACACAGGGAGATATGTAAAAAATACGAACATAAAAAGTAGTTTTTTTCTTTATTCCTCCAAAATTAATAAATATTATTTTTTTATTTAACTATTATTTTATTATTTTCCTTAGGAGGCCCATTATAGACCTCAAATTTTCTCTAATGAATAAGGAGAATAGGCGGAAGCCTGGCTGTCAGGGATGAAGAAATACTTCCAAATTTATAATTACTTCGACCTACTGGAAGCTAAAATGGCCATATATAGTTTAACTTGAAAAGTGGATATATGGTGGCATGATATAAAGAAAGTAAAAGGAATAAAGGAAATATATGTAACCTGGAAAACTTTTAAAAATCATTTTAAACGAAAATACCTCTCAAAATAGTACTACGAAGAGAAGGCCAAGGAATTTTACGAGTTAAGACTAGGAGCTATGACCATGAAAGAGCTATGTAGTAAATTCCCAAGTCTGCTTCGTTACGTACCATATATACTATATGAAAAACCAAAGATACAATGATTTCTCAGATGTTTTCCTATCATGTTTAAGGAGTGGATTGAGTATGACAATCCAAAGACCCTGGAAGAAGCAATGAGAAAAGCAAATTTATGATACGACTAGAATAAAAATAAAAGAGAAAGTGTACCAAATTGGAAGACTAAAAGGCGATATAACTTTGATCCAAGAAATAATAATAATAAATTCCATAAAAATATAGGGAATAATTAGAAAGGGTATCAAGGCAGTAACTATAAAAGTTTTAAACCATAGAATCTTGCAGCAAAAGAGAGAGAGCCTCCCACTACTTTTAGTAAGAACACTGCAAAGAAGGAACCCTTAAAACATTGGGAATGTGGAGAGCCACATTATTTTAAAGACTGTCCAATAAAAAAGAATTTTTTTAATGTTCACTCCATTCAGGAAGTTGTTACAGTTGGAGACATGGTGAGAAGTATTCCCAAAATCAGCGCTGCGTTGGAGAATTGACAAGCCGACCATCAAACTTCAATGGTTGAGATTGAAGGTATGATAAAAAGTCAACCGATTTCCATACTAATTGATCTAAGTGCAAGCTTGAGTTATGTATCACCTAGGATTGTTGAAATATGTAAATTAGTACCAGAAAATTTTGATAAGTCATGGTTGGTACAGTTAGCCACATGTACTAAACGTAAAGTAACTAGTTATGTTAAAGGAAATGAAATATTAATGAATAATTTCAATACGCATGCTGATCTGAATATTTTACCATTAGGCTCCTATGATATGTTTATAGGAATGGATTGGATAGAAAAACATAGAGTAATGCTGAATTGTTTTCACAATTCAGCATACATTGATGATACTGGAGACACAATTAAAGTTAAAGGAATTCCCCAAAAAATTACAATAAGACAGATCTCTGCTCTACAAATGAAAAGATCTTTACGGAAGTGATGTAAAGTATTTGATGTTTATGTAATGGATGATAAAGATAATGATAATAAACTTAAAAAAGAAGATATGCCTATCTTAAAGGATTTTAAAGACATCTTTTCGGAAGAAGTCCTTGGACTACCTCCGAAAAGAGACTTAGACTCTACAATCGATCTGATACCTGGAGAGGTACCATGACCAAAATATCCTTACTGAATGAACATAATAGAGCTTACATAACTCAAATCATAATTACAAGAATTAATTGACAAGAAGTATATTCAACCTAGCGTTTCCCCTTTTAGGGAGCATTGGTCTTATTTGTAAAAAAGAAAGACAAAACCTTAAGATTGTGTATAGACTATCGACAACTAAATAAAATGACTATTAAAAATTGATATCCTTTTCCCTAGATAGACGATCTGTTCGATCAGTTCTACGGGGCAAGAATTTTCTCTAAAATAGATCTAAGGTCTAAATACCATTAGGTGTTGATTAAAGATGAAGACATCTCTAAAGCTGGTTTTAGGACCCGTTATGGTCATTATGAATTTGTCGTAACTCCTTTTGGGTTAACAAACACACCTGCATCCTTTATGTGCTTAATGAATAGTATTAAAAGTAACTATGGATAAATTTGTAGTCATCTTCATCGACGACATATTGATTTACTCGAAGAATAAACAAGAACATGAAGAACATGTAAAGATAATTTTAAAAGTATTAAGAGAACAACAACTGTATGCTAAGTTCAGCAAATGCGACTTCTTTAAAGATATGATTCAATATCTAGGACACGTAGTGTCCAAGGATGGAATCTCTGTCGACCCCGACAAAATTAAGGCTATTGCTGAATGGCCAGTTCCTAAAAACGTAACAAACATAAGATCGTTCATGGGGATTACCGGTTATTATCAAAATTTCATAGAAGGATTTTATAAGATAGCCTACCCCATAACTTCAATGTAGAAGAAAGGTAAAAAGTTTGAGTGGACTCAAAAGTGTATGGAAAGTTTTAATAAATTAAAACATCTGTTCACTACCACCCCTATCCTAAAAATTGTTGATCCTTTGAAGGATTTTGTCGTATGTACCGATGCTTGTAAGGAAGGATTAGGTGGGGTGTGAATACAAGAAAATTACGCCATGGATTATTGTTGTTTAGGATTAAGCACCCTTGTAACCTAGGGTCTGGGGTTACCAACTTAGTACTAACCTTGCAGACAATCAACTTTACCAGAGATTAGAAAGGGAATAGGAAGAAAGTCTTGACTTACCTGATTATCGAAGGTTGATCCAAGCTTGATCTTCTCTTGCTCCTCTTCTCTCCAAAGCTTCCAGGGATGCACCTCTTTCACCTGTAAAGAGAAAATTATCCAAGTACTATCTCATGCATGTATATATAAGAGGTTAGATAAACAATATGTCAAATGCATAATCAAATATATTCATTAACCATGATACATGAAAGAGACTCAACACAATGTTGGCAGAAGAATTCTCTTTATTAACAATCGGGTGAATGAGATAAGAATACAACCCAGCTTCTAAGACAAGGACTCCTCTGCAACCAAAGGACTCTGAGTTCTGCTGCTCCAAGACTTTTGAAGATATACCACCAGCATAACTTTGCTCTCCATTCTTGATTGATTAATGCCCTCCCCAAGGCCTCTATTTATACTTTGGGAAATAGAGTGATTTCGAAGGTTGGGGTGGTTGAAACAGTTGGGATAGTTAATGATTAGGGCCCAAATAATATCCATTAATCATGTTTTATATTTTTTAAGGTCGAACTGAGGTGTACGCAACTATTAATATAGGAAACCTGCGTATGACACGCGAGTTGCTTAAAGGAAACCCGCGTACGCTGATGTACGTGGGTTGCAATGCAGATAGTCACATACAGTACACGAGTTGCAATGGAGATAGTCACGTACAGTACGCGGGTTGCAATGGAGATAGTCATGTACGCAACTCAACACTTAGAAAAATTATGTAGCAAGCTGGTTTAAAGGTAAATGCATCCCAAGTCATGCCCATCTATAGTGTTTTGGAAAACTTCAATCCTAATATGTCCTTTTGTGTACCAACATAAGGAATGCTGACACTCGGACAGAGAAATGCCATTTGGGTTGATAACAGATGCCCCCTAATGTGTGAGGTAAGAGGGAAATGCTGGCCGGAATACATTATAATCATTATCTTGGAGAACTCAGAAATTTATTTCCAATAACCTAACTTGCATAAACTGACATAGTAAAATAGGGTTCCGCACCTGATAAGCTCGATTGAGCTGGGAAACCACCAGTTGAGAGTCAAGTTGGATTTCCAACTGAGTGATACCACGTGACAAAGCATCCCATAAAAGCTCAATGACAGCCCTGTATTTGGCCACATTATTGGTAGCAGGACCTAAGCAAGCGCCTCCAGAGGAAACTAGCTGTCCTGAGGGCGAGTAAACGACCCATGCGGCTGAAGCCAGGTTACAAGTGTGGCGATTGGCGCCATCAACGAGACCTACAAACCACTCGTAAGACATTTGTAACAACCAACAGATGGTATAAAAACACAAACCGACGAACTATTGTACATAAAATACATACAATAAAAATACAGGAAAAGTGCTATGCCTAAGCATAGTACTTTTTCAAGTAGAGCCCATTTCTAGGCTCAGGAAGCTTATTCCATTTGAAATATGTCAATCCATATGCACCTTTATTCAACACCTTTGACAGGACATAAGGCCCTAACCACATAGACCTGAATTTTCCTGCCCCCAGGGTTTCTTTGTCCTGATCGCAGAGCAAGACAAGCTCCCTTTCAAAAAAAATCGGGGGCTTGACCGATTTATCGTATTGGTTTTTTACCTTATTTTTATGAGCCTCGTTTGTTGTCAGCGCATCTCTACGTTGCTCATCTAGATGTTCTAAATGTAATAAACGTTCTTCCAACTCAGTCGTATCAGGTAACACATGAATACCAATCTTTAAGGACGGGATTTCACATTCGACCGGGGTGACTACTTCCACTCCGTGAACGAGTTGGAAAGGAGAAAACCATGTAGCAGTTTTCACATTGGTCCTTTATGCCCAAAGTGTAGGATACAATATGATGTGCCAATTGGAGCGGGTTGCATTAATAGTACGTTTGAGAATAGTCTTCAAAGTTTTATTTACAGCCTCGACTTGACCGTTTGCTTGAGGATAGAATGAAGATGAATGCTCTTGTCTAAACACTAGCATAGTGCTCAATTTAGTCATCATACTATTTTGGAAGTGATTGCCATGGTTAGTGACAATCTCTTTAGGGATACCGAATCGTGCGATAATTTGGTTGAAAACAAAAAAAGCTGCAGTTTCCCCATCAGCTTTATATGTGGGAATTGCCTCTTTCCACTTCGTGAAATAATCTACAGCAAAAATGATATGTTTGTGCCCCTCAACCGAGACTGGGTTGAATTTCATGTAACCTATCCCCCACTTTGTGAAGGGGCCCACTAAGATGACAGGAAATGATGGAGCAGGGTGTGATCGCATATTTCTGGTGTAAAGCTGACAAGGATGACAACGCTTCATGGCTTCCACAGAATATTTAAAGATCATGGGCTAGAAATAACTGACACATAAGATATTCTAGGTCGTTGCTAACCCAGATAAATGACCGCCACACGCTCCACTATGGGCATCATTTAGGACAGTTTCTGATTCCTCATGGGTAAGACATCGACGCAAAATAGAATCTAACCCCCTACAATATAAAGTATCTCCAATAATGAGGTAGTTCTTGGCATGTACGCATAGTTTACGTCATTCTTCCCACGAGAAGGCTGCAAGGTACTTCAAAGTCTGGAGATAGACAAGTATATCTTTGTACCAGGGGTTAGAGGTGGAAATCAAAAAAATATGCTCATCTGGGAATGAGTCTTCTTCAATGGCTACATATTCCTCTACCAAAAATTATGCAATGAGCTTAGCAAAAACTAAGGATTTCTTGGATTTGGTGTATTGGAAATCTAAGTCAAACTCCTGAAGAATGACTATCCATTTATTGAATTTGCCTCCAACTCTCTATCGGGACAAAACATATTGGAAAGGATTAACATCCACCACTACCGTCGTGGTCCTTAGTAAGATGTAGTGTTACAACCTTTGAACAACATACACAGCTACCAAGGCCAACTTCTCGATGTGGGAATACCTAAGTTCAGGTCCAGCTAAAGCACGATTGAGATAGTAGATGACATGCTCTTGGAGCTTATTGTCCTCCTGGAAAAGTACTACCCTTATGGTCGACTCAGATGTAGCCAGATACAATATAAAATCACAAGAGTAATTTGGCGAGCGCAATAACGGCGCCGACAACAAAGATTTCTTTAATGCCTCGAATGCAAGTTGTACGATTTCATCCCATACAAATGGGGTGTCCTGTTTCAACAAGAGCATGAAACCTTTAGTAATCTTGGCATAATTTATAATAAAATGTTGAAGGAAGTTGGACTTCCCCTGCAGGATTTGAAGCTGCCTGATAGAATGAGGAGGAGGTAGATTTACGATGGCCTCAACTTTCAAAGGATCCACCTGAATGCCTTTGTTGGAAATAATGAATCCAAGCAGTCTCCTTGACTCGACACAGAAATTGCACTTATGGGGATTCAAGCAAATTTTGTAGTATCTGTATCGTTCAAAAATCAAACGCAAGTGATCTGGGTGATCGATCCTCTTACGAGAATGTGCTGGAAGATCATTAAGGTAGGGTTCGATAATGTCTTTAATGTCATGAAAAGAAAAATTCATTGCTCACTAAAAGGTTGCCCCTGCATTTTTCAATCCAAAGGGAATTTTCTTGTACACGAAGGTACCCCAAGGACAAATAAAAGCTATTTTATGTTGGTCTTCCAGTTTAATTTGGATTTGATTATACCCAGAGAAACCATCCATAAACGAAAAGACTTCACTTCCCACACATGCATCAATAATTTGATCTGTAAATGGTGTGGGGTAGTTGTCCTTGGGACAATCTTTTTTTAGATTTCGAAATTCAGTACAAACATGTATAGTCCCTTGCTTTTTGTCAACATGAATAGGGTTGGATACCCATTCTGTCAAATCCATGGGGTAAATGAAACCGGCTTTCAGCAGTTTCCCAACTTCATCCTTAACTGTCGCTGCTTTACGCGGGTTAAAAGGTCTCAACTTTTGTCGAACAGGTCTAGCATCGGGGTAAGTTTGGATTTTGTGATCGACTATTGATGGATCGATGCCTGACATATCCTCATATGACCAGGCAAATACATCACAGAATTCCTTAAACAAGGCTGTATAGATCGCAATCTCCTCCAGAGAGCAGTTCACGCTGATGTGTACATTTTCCACAATGTTTGGTTTTGCATAGATGTTGATAGGAATCATAGCAGAAATGTTTGCCATATTCCCCTGAGCAAATATTCCTTCCCTTGGTAAGGATTAACAGGTGTATCAACATCACCTGCCAGTCTCATATGGATCTCCTGGTTCTCGATCCTGCTTAACTCTGGAAGAAAATAGGATCGATGGTGAAGATCTTCGTAGATCTTATCTCATCCACACATGGCTTCTAGAATGGGTTCATCCAAAGGTAAAACCATATCTAAGCAATCTCTAGAATGCAAAGAGTTCACTTCCCAAGCAGGTAGATAGGATTCTTTCGGCTCCTCTGAGACTGTGAAAGGGATCGGAATGGGATTAACAACGGTATGAACAATAGCTTGATAAGCTACTTCCGTTGCCAATAAGGGCACTTTAGGTTCAAGGTGGGAAGGAAGAACCCAAGGATCTATTCTATCAACAACCGTTGTTATAGACTTCCCTACACTAGTAGAACCTAGATAATTAATCAGAGCTGGAATATCAAATGTGCCCATCAATGATGCGTACATTCCAACCCCTAAGCTCTTTGAAGCGGGTTTAACCTGATCAACCAATGGTACGGTGGACTAATTAGTTTCCATGCGGCCTTTTTGAGTAAAACTGAGTTGGTCTACAGTAACCAACTTTCCTTCGTGTGGAAACACTACCACCTGAAATATTGTCGATGCAATAGCTGACATGGCGTAAGTCCAACTTTTCCCCAAGAGCAAGTTATAATCCAAAGGTGCATCAATCACCTCTACCTCAAAAAACATTGCTTTCCCTGCCAACTTAATTTCGAAAGCCGGTAGGATACCATGTGGACGAAATGACCTTCCATCGAAAGTAGTAAATAGGGTGTTCAATGGAACCAGCTCTAGAGATCCAAGATCTTTCCAACAAGACAGGGACATGACACATGTCGAATCACCCTCATTGAAAACTACCCTTCCAATGGTATTTCCACCATGGATGACATCTATCGATAAGGCTACATGATATGGAAGATGAATTTTGAAATAAGACAAATTAAAATTCACCAAGAGGGTCGATGAGTCCATACTGCCTAAGGATGCTAAGAGTGCATCTCGCTATGTAGGACAACTCTATAACACCTCTAAAGCCGACATTTCACAAAAAGTCTAGGCTAAATATTCAACTACGGAGTAGTTTGCTACAGCCCTAGCATTGGGATTGTGCAAGGTTTTCTTGAAGACACCTTTCAGAATCTTGGGCAAAAGTTCGGCAAGCTTCTCAATCGTGAGAGGGTTGGAAGTTTCACCTATTGACTTACCCTTCTCTGAGGCCTCTGTTTCATAGTTCTTGTTCCTAGTTTGAAGTAAAGTTTGGGATCAAACCATGTTGATATAACTGGGGTCAGGAGAATTTGGGGTGCCCCCTGCTGCATTTGAGGCTGAAGTAGAATTCTATCCCTGGGGAAAAGGATCCTTCAGGACAGTCGGTTGTTGGCCTTTTAACAACTTCTGAGCATGTTCCATAAGGGGACATAGATGGGTCAGGTGATCTTCATGGCACAACTTCCATGGGAATTTCAACTTCCCCCATCAACATTGTTTGTGGGTTTTTTCTTGTTTTGGTTTCCCTCACCCTTTTTTCCTTTCTTCTTTTTCCCATCGGGCTGCTAATTTCCCTTTTGAGAGGATTGTGCAAAAACATTTGCATTATGGGGTGCGGGGGCAGCCTTTGTTGCCTCTGCTGTAGAATGTTTGACAGACAGCTCATGGAGATGTTTAGCAAAAGACTCTACAGTGGGAGATTTAACAGAACCAACCACACCATCGGCATGGGGTCCAGGCTTAGGTTTCTCTACATTGTACATTGGCCTCGGTGCTTCAGGGATAATTTCATATAAAATCCCAGACTGAGAATATATCAAATCTAGCTACTGGGCCCTGAGGATAGCTTCTTCTTCATTGGTCACTCCCGAATTAGATACATCCTTAGATATATATGGCAATAGGGATTTAAGGAACCATTCTAATAAGAACTTGGGAGGAATAGTGGCTTTGATAAGGCTCTTCCATCTTCTCCACTCTTGGATGTGATCTGAAATATGAGTGGCCTTATCCTGCTGAAAGGTAGACAACAAGTCTATCCTGAAATCATATCGGACAGGAAGTTGGAAGTGAATAAGGAATACATTAGCCAAGTCCCAAAAACTATTAAATGCAACAGAAGGCAATTCAATATACCATTTTGCTGCAGGACTGGTTAAATTTCTTTGGAACAGCCTCAACCGAACTGAATCCTCATTCAATGAGTTGGAAGAGCACCACAAATGGAAAGTGGTGACATGAGCTCCTGAATCATCACCAACTTTGCCTTCGAATTTTAGGATATCCGAGGGTAGCTTGGTAGGAACGGGTGGCGAGGAGGAGTTATGTCTCACCAGGTCATTCATTAGTTTCGACAAATCTGGGAAATGTAACATTGCTAGGAAAGGGAGCTTGGGTCTAACCGGAGCACTAAAAGTACTAGCTTGGGAATTAGAGGGGCTTTCCCCCATATTTCCATATGTGAAGGTGGGGTTTCCCCCTACTGCCAGTTGCGAAGTGGTTGGCCTGCTTTGGAAAGGATTCCATCCATAAGCCAACATATTGTTTATGTACGGTGCAGTGTATGAGGTTCTAGCTGCCCCCGTTGAAGTTGGGGTTTGGAATACAGGAGCAGGTATCCCTCTGCTAAAAAGTGAAAAAGGAGAGCTCGTCAAAGGAGCTGAAACCAAAGTTTGAAAACCTTGACCATAAGGATTAGGGTTTTCGAACTGCACCCCTACATATGTGGGTGTTGGGCCTACGTATGGAGTGGATGGGGGAATGTCCCCCCCATTCCAAGGAAAACCCTGGACAAAAGCTGAGGATTCTATAGGACCACTTTGAGCAGTGTGTGAGAAGGAAGTAGGAACTCAAGGTACACTAGGAATCCCGGTGACCATACCACCATAAGTACCTACTAAACTTGTGGGAGTCAGTAGTTGGACCACCCAGCTAGCTGGAGTTAACGGTGTAGTAGGTATACTTGTTCTAGGGGCACCTACCAGGGGAGGTGGTACCCCTTCAGCCGGAGTAGCTGAGGTGGAAGTAGAAGAACTTTATCCTGTAGTAGACATTAGTCTGCCCAAAGGGATAGCAATCACGGGTGGATTGAAAGGATGAACCTGAATGATCATAGGATCGTTTAAGTCAGTTAGAGGTGAATTAAAATTCCTTGTAAACTCGTCAGCCTGCAGGTCTTCTATCTCAACTGTGTTTAAAATTAAAACAGTTTTCCCTAAGTTTTGGTTCACCCAGAACTTCACTAACTCCTATCGGTTCGAAAGAACCGTCTGTGTCCAATCTTCGCCTTTGAGGGGGAGGTGTAGGTTCCAATGTGATAAGAGGAGGAAGGTTTTGCAACCTTCATGACCTTCTGACAGATTGATCCTCCATGATTGTAAATTTGACTCTTCACACCCTAAGGTCGGCTAAAAACAGAGACAAACCACAGAGCAATCACTACAAAATTTCCTAAAGTCTCAACAATCACAAGGGGTATAAGATATGCTTTCCTGAAGAAAGTTGAGAGACAGTTTCTTGGCGTCCTTGAATATGTTCTTAGGCACAAGCGAAGGAATCACCCACCACCCTCCTACACTTTCAACAAGGGTTACCTTCCAAACCCATCCAAGGTGAACCAAAAATAGCCTTCTAGTTTACCTGTGTATAAACCCTAGATGTCCAAGAGACTAGAGGCTACCTTAACTATATCAATAGTCTGGGGGGACAGTGGCAAACCTGGTTCATACACATGGGTAGGGTATCAAAGCTCGAAACTCTATCTAGGACAGAATCCCCAGATGCATAAAAACCTTGGTCTACGTTTTGACAAGGAATCAAAGGGTTATCTCCTCATTCCAAGCCTCCACACAGCCTCGTGCTTAACTCCTGTTTGAGAGGAGCTTCCCAGATACTATCAACACAGAGAAGGATTTACCTATTGATTGGCCAACTACATCTGAATTTAAGTACTTGTGGGGAGTTTACACTTCCTATCCCACAAATATAGCCTAAGCTAGTAGGTGTATGACCTTATAAAACAAATCTTACTAATAAATTTTAAATTATAGCGTTCATTTTAAGGGTTTTTCTTAGTCAGAGGATAAGTGGCGTGAATGACTATGATATTATAGACTCGATAAGAAAAGTAAAAAAGGCGTATACAACGAATTCCAAAGCAAATTATAACTACTTAAAGCAAGCTTCTTTTTCTTTTTGTAGATATGAACTATTGAAATTACAACTAAGTAAGAGAAAGCTAAGACTTATTTTTTGTAATTTTTGAGATTTTATTCAAAAACTGAAAATAAAACTACGATATGCAATTCAAATGCAAATGTTTCCAATGCTTTTTTTTTCACTTTTCGAATTCTTTAAAAATTACTATGCACCTAAATGAAAAAAATTCTTGAGTATGATTGAATAATCAGACTATAAAGCAAGCAAAATGAAGTATAGCAGACTTATAAGAACCAAAAATCAACCACCTAAAGAAGAGACTTGGCAAACACCTAGCTTGGGAAGAAACAATGAATGAAATCCACTGAAATCAATAAAAGGCAAGTGACAAACTGAAACTACTTGGAAATAGTACAGGGTACAAGGTATCTAAAATCCTGATCACTGATTCAGATAAACAACACTGAACCTATCACCCAAATAGGATAATCCACCTCAAATTGCTAAAAGAAAGAAGATTCAAACAACAAAAAACTCAAGGGCTTACTGAAAAGTACAAAGTATGGTGGATAGGGATTTCAAACCTACAATAAAATGCCAGGACTAGAAGACCCCAAAGCAAAGCAAAATCCAAATAAGACAGGGACAACCAACCCTACCTAAAAAAATGTCTGCTAAGAGATGTACATGACTGTCTAACAGAACAACCCGCGTACTATACGCGACTATTCAGTATAGCAACCAGCGTATACAAGTTTCTGTACGCGACTGTGTAGCACAACAACCTGCGTATAGGACAATTTTTTTTCAAAAAAAGAAAAATAATGAAGGTCTCTAAAACACTAATGCAAGTCAAAACCAAGATATAAAACCATACACTGAATCAGAGCAAAGGCTGGGCAAGTATCTACAGGACTAACCCACAACAGGCTGGAGTCCCCAGCGGAGTCACCAGTTCTGTTGTTCAGGATTAAGCAACCTTTTAACCTAGGGTCTGGGGTTACCAACTTACTACTAGCCTTGCATACAATCAGCTTTACCAGAGAATAAAAAGGGAATAGGAAGAAAGTCTTGACTTACCCCATTACCTAGGGTTGATCCAAGATTGATCTTCTCCCGCTCCTCTTCTCTCCAAAGCTTCCAGGGATGCACCTCTTTCACCTATAAAGAGCAAATTCTCCAAGTACTATCTCATGCATGTATATATAAGAGGTTAGATAAACAATATGTCAAATACATAGTCAAATATATTCATTAACCACGATACACAAAAGAGACTCAACACAATGTTGGCAGAAGAATTCTCTTTATTAACAATTAGTGAATGAAATAAGAATACAACCCAGCTTCTGAGACAAGGACTCCTATGCAACCAAAGGACTTTGAGTTCTGCTGCTCCAAGACTTCTGAAGATACACCACCTGCATAACTTTGCTCTCCAATCTTGATTGATTAATGCCCTCCCCAAGGCCTCTATTTATACTTTGGGAAATAGAGTGATTTCGAAGGTTGGGGTGGTTGAAATAGTTGGGATAGTTAATGATTAGGGCCCAACTAATCTCCATTAATCATGTTTTATATTTTTTAAGGTCGAACTGAGGTGTACGCAACTATTAATATAGGCAACCCATGTATGACATGCGAGCTGCTTAAATGAAACCTGCGTACGCTGATGTACGCAGGTTGCAATGCAGATAGTCGCGTACAGTACGCGAGTTGCAATGGAGATAGTTGCGTATAGTACGCGGGTTGCAATGGAGATAGTCACGTCCACAACTCAACACTTAGAAAAATTATGTAGCAAGCTGGTTTAAAAGTAAATGCATCCCAAGTCATGCCCATCTATAGTGTTTTGGCAAACTTCAATCCTAATATGTCCTTTTGTGTACCAACATAAGGAATGTCGGCACTCGAACGGAGAAGTGCCATTTGGGTTGGTGACAATTATGAATCTAGAAAACTAAAATAGCATGAAAAGAATTATGCTATGCATGACTTAGAACTTTCTGCAATTATACATGATTGAAAGATGCGGCGACACTACCTCATTAGAAGAAAATTTCTGTTAATGTCATATAACATAAGTTTAAAATATTTACTTGACCAACAAAATCTAAATGCTAGACATGCCAGGTGGCTATTTTTCTTAAGTGACTACGAATTCGAAATAAAACACATAAAGGGAAAAGAAAAAAAAGTTGCCAATGATTTGAGTCATCACACAAACTTAATTTTGCAAGCAGCAGTTACGAATAAGATATGGAAAATCAGATCTTAAATGCAGAAAATTCTGATAAAGAATACCAAAATTAAAAAGAAAAGACTGTTGAAAATGAGAAGAACCATATAAAAACAAATTTAGCCTAAATCTAAGAGGATTATTGCTGCATAAAAATAGGTTGTACATACGAAATACAACATAAATCAAATTAATAGTCATGAATGAGTTACATAAATGACCTTATTCAGGACATCCTGGATGTCAGAAGTTGATCACCATGATCAGAAAGGACTCCTTTTGGACTAACATTTAGAGAGAGGTAGCAGAGTACTTAACTTGTTGCATCAAATTCCAACAAGTAAAGGCAGAACACCAACATCCAACAGGGTTATTGCAATCGCTACCCATTCCGGAATGGAAGTGGGAAATAATTAGCATGAATTTTATAACAGGTCTACGTAAAAATTTCAGGCAACATGACTCAATTATGGTCGTAGTTGATAAGTTAAGTAAAGAAACTCATTTTATTCCTGTAAAATATACTTATAAGGTTGTTAACATTGCATATATTTTTATGAAAGAGATTTTCAGGTTACATGGCGTACCAAAGGTAATAATCTCAGATAGAGATGTAAAATTTACAGGAAATTTTTGGAAGGCTTTGCTTAAAGGGTTAGGCACTCAGTTGAACTTCAGTACTGCGTATAATACACAAATGAATGGCCAGACTAAAAGAGTAAACCAAGTCCTAGAATACACGCTAAGAATGTATGCAATGGAAAAACCAGGTAAGTGGGAAGACTACTTACAATTAGTAGAATTTGCTTATAGTAATAATTTTCAAGTATCAGCAGGTATGAGTCATTTTCAAATTCTGTATGGATGCAAATGTAATATTCCACTTTATTGGAGAAGTCCAGTTGATAGGTTAATGTCAGGACCTGATTTTTTAAAGGATATGGAACTAATAATGAAACATGTGCAACAAAACTTGAAGGCTTCCCAAGACAGACATAAAAGCTATGCTGACCTAAAAAGAACTCCTAGAGAGTTCCAGGTAGGTGAACATGTGTACATAAAGGTAAAGCCCAAGAAAATATCTTTAAGATCTGGCAAGTATTCAAAGTTGGCACCCAGACATTGCGGGCCATTTGAAATTTTGGCTAAAGTAGGGTTGGTTGCATAACAGTTAGCCCTACCACCTGTTAACACTAGAAAATTACCCAAGGTTGTAAAGGCTATTCCCATGTAACAACAAAAACCACTTTTAAAAAAAAACTGGATTTTTTCTCTTCTGAGAGGGATCTCTCACAAAATATTAACAAGGCCAGATATGTATAAGCAAAACTGTTTGTAATTGGTAAGATTGGTTGAAACTGAACACATGATCATCAGGCTATGGAGTCAAGACATGAATATAGATAAACAAAGATTTTGCATGGAAGTTTTAATAGAGGCGAGGTAGCTACTCAATCACAGTTAAAATTTGATTGTCAAGTGAAAAAGGAAGAACATGAACAAACCATTAACATAGAGCATTGTAAAAATAAATTATGTATCAACTTTAGAAGAAAGGTTTAGTGGACATCTGAAAACAACAACTAGAGCATAGTAAATATGAATTCCAAACTGTTATACTCTTATTTCAGACATGAAGGAAAACATAATGGAGAGATAAAACTGGAAAAACATTCACATAATAAGGGAAAGTATAGACTTCAACATGAAATAACACATGAATCTCTGAAAGACGCCAACTCTCAGCTCTGTAATTAAAGAAAAACTTGAATACACAAATATCGAAAATCTCACGGGTTCCAATCCTTGCTTCATCAAATGTATGAATACTTATACAATTGCTCCTTGAGTTGAACAATAAACCTAACTATCTAAGGGTTTCAACTGTTTATTACATGTGTCAAAGCACTTGTCTATTACAAAATAGTTTCGAGATAACAAAACTTCTTAACTAATGAATTTAAAAATAACATTTTATCATAAAATATATCCTTCGCTGAAACTCCTTTTGAGCTGTCTTCCTTGATGTCTTCATGGTTGGAACTTATATTTAGTTGATCCATATTGTTGAAATTCTCTCCAATGTTCAAGATTAGGAAAATTTGCAACAACCATTTAATGTGCCAGAACTTTGAGATCCATGTTGTTTGCATATGAAAATTAGGCAACTTGTCACACGCGACTTCTTCAAACTTACTGTGATCTGACCTACAATTGACCAATTTATCCAGATATTCCTTTTAAGACAATAATAGTCCCATTTCCTCCCAGAAGAAAGAAATTCCCCTGCTCACCAATGGAGTAAATAACTTAGTCACTTGTTTGAATTTATGACTTATAATATCAACTTTAGCCTGTACAGTATCCAACATTTTGTACTTTCAAACCACTTTTCTAACCCAAGAGGTAACAATAAGTCTGTCTTGGATATCAAACCTTCTAACTTGATCTTCTGATAAGGTACTTTAAAAGTTGATAGCATTTCAAGCTACTTCCATTGGCTTCTTATTTAATCCTTGCTTTACTGTCAAAATATTCTTTCTGGCTACTGTCAGAGCACTCTTCTAATCTGAAATAAAATATAAATATGGTATAAACTTATTAGCTTCTAGAATAATCTTATCCCAAATCATATGTCTGGCCCCTTGTAAAGCCATTTGACCAACCACCGGCTTTGTTAACTTGGTATTATGATTTATTAACTCTTGGCATTTTCCTCTACTTTCTTCTTCTCTTGTTCTCTTTTTAAAGCCATCTCTTCTAGATTCTTGTTCTGTTGCTTTAACCCAGTGAATACTACATCTTTTAGGTTTACCTGAGACATTGATTTAGAAAGAGAGGTTGCATCTGTTTCTACAGAAGGAATAGTAGATTGATTTTTAACTTCTTCACATTTTTCCTGTAATTCTTTTTCTCTTGCTTCCAACTTAGTTTTTAGGTCCTTCTCATTTTCTATTAGAAGCTTAGCATCCCTTTCCCAATGTGTTTCTTTTTCTTCAAGATTTAACAACTTAGCTTTATAATCAATCAATTCAGTGCTTAATGCTTCCTTCTTCTTCTCAAACTCTATCAATTCAAAGGTCTGAATAAGCTGAGTGGAGGGATTTTTTAATTTCTTCTTTAGCACCTAAAATTCTTTCTCTTTTTCATCAAACAAATTTTGAGCCACTGCTCCTTTGTCGGACTGCCCATCAACCTTCAATAATTCCTCCTACAACTTTTTAATTTTGATTCGAAGGGCCTTGTTCTCAACCTTTTCTTTCCGTAGGAGGTCCTGAGCTTTCTTTTTATGAGATTCCAGTTTAGACACCTGTAATGTATATTTAATCAATGTTGTATATATAATATCACTTGTTTCTCTGTGAAGGTGTATCATATCCATGGTAGGGATATTCTCTAAGTTCACATTCACCTCTGATACCTTATTACCAACAGTCATGGCCAAACTCAGGGTATCTTTGGCATGATCCCTTACAGTTTTGAAAGTTACATCTGGCTTCGTTAATTGTCTCACTTCTTCGTATAATTTTACTCTTTCATCAAAGGTTTTATCAGCCACTCCCCTGTAGGTATTCAACCACTCCTCTTTTGATGTATACTTATTTGGGGTTACTCCATCAAATACATATTCCTGAAGCTCCAGATCAGTTACTTTGGATTTTTCTTGCTTATGTTTACCTTTCACACTGCTCTTCTTCACCTGTACCATTTGTCCCTCTTGTCCAATTTTTTGCTTCTTCGGTGTACCAGCAGTGTCTGCTTCTTCAGTATCCATGAAACCTGAATGTTTTCTCTTCTTTGAATTTCCTGAAAAACTTATTAATGATGAAATATTAACAACAACTAAAACTATGTTAGAAAGATCCATTGGGGAAAGTTTATTTCCAGGTATGGATAAGATAGAATCTTGTTCCATGTTGATATTATCTGGGGTTTTGTTAGGATAATCTTCCCAATTAGATGCCTCTCTGAGTCCAGCTACTTCAGTATGTTCAAAAGTCTTATTTTTGTTTGCTTGTCTTCTTTTAGAGATTACTTGGTGCGGGTCATAGTTGATAGCATCTCCCAAAGAAAACCCCATGCTTCTGAGCAGATTATCAATTATTGGTAGAGAAGCTCTACTTTTGACAACATATGGCCCTTCCTCCCATGGAAATTTAACATCTAGACTCTTCCTAAAGTTTAAGATGTGTTCTTCCTCAATTGTAAGCCTTTGTCTAAAAAATTCCAAAGAAAATATTCTAGTTGTCAGAAAGGCTAGAAGAATATAAGGCTGGTGCAAAAATCCATATAACCTTATAATTGTTTTAGAATATGAAAGGAACCAGTCTCCTATCCTTTTACTTGGGGAAAGTTGCAGTATTTCCTTTATCTCTAGAAATACCCTGGGCAATCTTTCCAGAAAGAAAATGCTGCATATTGTAGCCATCAAACAATTCATGAACTTGTAATGATCCTGGGTCATTTCATCAGTGATTACCAACTCAAGAAACTATAGGTTATCTTCATTATGTGATAAGAACATATTTAGAAAAAAGGACTGGAATCTGAAAACTCTGGTATCATGGAAGTTGACTAACTGAGAACGAATGTTCTCAGATAGGAACTCATCAAAATTAAGGTAACAAGGCTGGAAAGTATGACCTGGATTTCAGACTCAATTGGGAAAGCACTTAAGATAAACAATAGACTCAAAAATGACTCTGTAACATAACCATTAGTGTCTAACCCCAAAAATTTTCTGGCTAAAGTTATACACGACTGGGTTTCTTCATTAAACAAAATCAGCTCAATAGGGTAAGATAAACTTATAACCTCACTATTAGGCTTTGAACATGACTTCAAAAAGGCTTCCTTTCTCTCAGATGCAGACTCTTGGAAGAAATTTATGATGTTTTCTTATTTGTATTCCTAGGATAATTGAACAAAATCATCTAGGATAGATAGGGTTTTGTGGATAATAGAGGCATGAATAGGGCAAAGGATCCTAGACTTAAGTTTATCCATGACAACTTCTTCAACTGCGGAATAATTATTCGCACACCACTCGACAAATTCAGGGAAATTTGGGGTCTGCTCAACATAGAAAAAATAAAAGAAAGACCTGAAAACACCATGGGTGTCACTACCCTGGTCCTTAAGAATTTTCAATTTATTTTTAGCCATCTCAATTGTTTCATTCAGTAAAATGGTATCATAAACTTCAACATTTTTGTCTTCGAAGATTTTCTCAACCTTATGACAGGAAACCCCTAAATCTTCACTATATTCCACTTCTACCACTTCTATTTCATCCATTTTTAGAAGTACTTGGAAAGTTTCAGGATGCTTACCTTGTTAATCAACACAGTGTTCCAACTTCATCCACGTTGGCACTTTGCGCACAGTCAGGGTTATCGTCAATTCTAATGCTCAGAAAAACAAATGTGTGAACTCCACGTAGGTGTTTTTATAATTTTTTATGTTTCATAACCATGGTGCATCTCCTCTAATATATACCTAGCTTTGTTCTTCTTTGAAATCTAAGCCGTTCATGTGCAAGATCTCAATATCGAGACTTAACATTATCACCCTGCACAACTTGATTCGACGGAATCAATATCAACCATTGATATGCAATCTTCCTTCATTAGAACCATCCAACTGTGAAAAGATTTAACATTCCGCTAATCATTTCAAACCTGATCAATTGAGCAACTTCCGCTTGCTGAATGCACCTTATCTGTCGATCAAAACCTGACCACTATCGCAATCGTTGATCAACGTGACCCCTACCACTTTCTGCAGATTTCAAACTTGAATTTCTCCCCGCTAGTTCAATCTACAGAATTGTTTCTGACCGTAGATCTATATCCACTCACATCTTGTCTATCCGATATTTCCACCAGTTAAACAATTTCGCAAATCAGAAAACTTCTTTCGTCCAAGCATGTTCAATCTATGGAATGCTCCAACGCCCTTGATGAGAACATTTCAATTTCTCCCCCATGTTTCAAGCAGTGAAACGATCCACCACCGTAGATCAAATCCCTTTCTTCATCCAACGACCCATGATGAAAGATCATACTAACCCATTAATCTAAAGGGTGCTTCCACAAAATTTTCAAATATGATCATTTCCAAACCCTTCAATTAAACAATCCACAATTTCAAATATAGTGCTAACACCACCTATTGTTAAAGTACATAACGTTTTTCACATTTCTATTTTGAAGAAATATATTCATGATGCTACTCATGTGATCGATTGGAATGTTATACAGGTGGAACCCAAAGGAGAGTTCCAGGTGGGACTAGAGCATATTCTCGACATGAGATAACTTTTACTCCAGAACCGTACCATCAGACAAATCAAGGTGTAATGGAAGCACCTTAGTTCGAAAGAATCTACTTGGGAATTGGAAAGTGTTATGCGTGAGGCATATCCAATCTTATTCTAAGACGAAGATATGGAAGAATAAATCAAAAAGTTAATAACACTGAGGATGGTGTTATCCTCTAAGGCGAGAAGTATGTAATACTCCAAGAATTAATAATTTATTATTAATTTCTACTAAGATATTTTATTTTATTATTTTAAATATCTTTTAACAGAAAGTAAAAAAAATGTAATGAGTTATTCTTTTATTAATAAAAGATACTGAAGGGGACATAAATGAAATAGCTATTGAAGAGTGTTTGCTGACCCATAAGAGGAAAATACAAGTGGATGTAGCTCCTGAGTGAGAACTCAAGGTGCAGGAGGCATCTTCCCCAAAATCAGGTCACAGCTTTTTGTTGAGTGCTAAAGAGTAGGAGGCTCATAAATGACCAAGTCGTAGGAAAAATGCTATATAATAGTATGTCCATTGGTAAGAAGGAGGCTAGCATTAGTTGGGGATTAAATCTAAGATGCAAGAGATGACACATTAAGTGGATTTCTCTCTTGCGATTCAATGAACAAGCTCAGGGGTTTTGGAGCAAGTGATTTGGCTGCTCTAGGAGTTGGTTGGGAGGAACAACCACTACAAAAAATCCTGGAATTAGCGTCCCATTTAACATCCCTTTTTAGTGTAATTTTTTTTTTACATTGAGTGGTCAAACTAGACTCTCAATGGGACGCGTCATGGACAAAACTTAAAGTGTCTCAAAAAATGTCTTTTTTTTGCTTCCTAGACAGCATCTTTTATGACGTCCAAAACAACGTCTATTTTTTTGCTTCCAGAATAGCGTCCATCTTTGCTTCCTCAACAATGTTGAGGTTTGCTTCCTAAATAATGTCATATTTTACTCCCTAGCGAGTGTCCACTTTTTATTCTTACATAATATCCCCGTTAGCGTCATATTTGCATCCTTAATGGCACTGTGTGAGCATCCATTTTTGCTACCACTTTAGCATCCCATTTTGCACCATGTTTTACTTCCAAATATGTGCGAATTTTTGCTTCCAAATTTGCAAAAAAAAATTTCTTCCTTTTTTGCATCGTGTTTTTCTACCAAAATGATGCCAAATATTTCTTCTATTGTTGCACCATATTTTGCTTCCTATGTAGTGCCATGTTTTGCATCCAAAGTAATGTCTTATTTTGCTACCATATCAATGCCATGTTTGGCGTCATCATTAGCGCCATGTGTTGCATCCTTTTTAATGCCTAGTTTCACATCTTATTTTGCTACCATATCAACGACATGTTTGGCTTCCTCATTAGCACCACGTGTTGCATCATTTTTAATGCCTGGTTTCGCATCTCTCATTTTTTGGTCACTAATTTAGTCGTTTTTAGTAATTTTATATACGAATTTTGGTCATTTTGTTTGGTCACTTATCTCTCATTGTTTGGTCACTTATCTCTTATTTTTTGGTTACTAATTTAGTTTTTTTAACTGATATTATAATATCATTAGGGCATGGAGGAATCGAACCATCAACCTCCTGCTTATAAGGCATGCACTCTTCCATTGAGCTAGCACCCTTTAAGAATTTGGGAACCTAACTTACAGAGTCCTCTATAATGATAAAAAGGATCAATACACAACTTTGAGTATCTAATGTTCGGCAAAGGATGGTAGATTGTATAAGTTCACAATATATGATGAAGCAGGTTATGAAATCCATACACCTTTTCTAGGAATTTTGAACAAAACTCAAGAAATTGGCTAAATGGATTGCAAAAATCACTATTCCCTAGCAACCATTATGTTTGTTTAAGGTTTGATATTTAATCATACTCCATTAAGAGACCCATGATAAGAGGACATGAAGACACATCTTTAAATGAGAATACAATGACATTCAAGAAAAATAGCCATTGTTTACACCATATTGCAATAAGAGGGTACTGCTGTAATTTTAATTCATCAACACACTATATAATGATTGTAAAAAATGATTCTAAAGCTTGGAAAAAATGATTGTAATAAACCTCAATTCAGAAATACCTTTGTTTTCAAGCGAAAATAGGACTTCTATAGAGCTGGAAATGATTGTGTGTATGATTTTGACACTCAGAAAATTTATATTAGCACTTGACACTCAGAAAATTTTGACACTTACTAATGATACAAGATTGGAATTGATTTGATATTTGTTTTTATTACAATAATGTTTGAAGGATTAATGTTTCACCGCAATGTGCTAATCTCAAGTGATCTGAAGGAAGGTTTTTGACATTTATGAGTCATTAACATTTTACTCTTTGCACGGTACTATGTGATCCTAAGATTTATTAAGTAAGAAAATGTTGAATTACAAATTTGAGAAATGGATTTACTTCAATCCTTAACAAAGGTGGTTAAAATGAACTGAAACAACCGCCACATAAAAATGAAGGACGAGATATTGGAGACTAATCAGATCCTTGACTTGTTTGAAAAGGCTAGTGTCAATCATGTTTAGGGAATTTAAACAAACTTGTGTATTCCCTAGCCAACAAGAGAATTCAAAATCAGACAAATTAAATAATTATAGGAATATTTGATAGAGAAAGATGAGAACCTTGTGGTGAAAGCAATGAAAATATGTGCTTAGCTTGGGCAGTTAATATTTAGCTGCCAAATATTGGAGATCTATTTGGTAAATGTGTTTCATATCAAGAAAAGTATTTGGATGGTTAGTTAGAGACATGAAGGTCATCACACTCGATAATTAAAATGAAGTGCATTTAGTGACAGTGGCTCAGTCACTCACTTTAGCATGAATCCAAGCGTGGCTATAACATTTTAAAGTGAGCACAACCATATTTATGCACCCACCTCCAAAAATAGTAGCTACTCTTCCCAAAAAGGTTTCTCATATAAGATAAATGGCACCCCCAAATTCAGCATACAATGGTGTTAATCCAAATCCTTGATAGTGGAAACAAGACTGCCAAAGGATTTCGAAGTGAAAGTGGGAAATTTGCCGGCTTCTTTGATAGAAATCAAAGGTGGAGGTCTTGCAGAAGCAGTTGAAGCTAAGTTAAATGGATTGCAATGTGTTCTTAGGAACATGAATGCTGAAGTGAGAGGATGCTTCTTCTAAATCCAAGAATTAAAATCTTTTACCCTCTGTTTCTTTCCCTTAACTACCAATCAACATAATTTGTTGAAGTACTTCAGAAATAACCTTTGATTAGAAGACGGTGGCAAACTATATCTAGGGTAAAGTTGTAGCTCTAGCTAAAAGGCCCTCTATTTGATATTATTCATAATATCTAAATATTTTGGGTAGCTAACCAGATCCATGGTTACATGTTGAAGGGCATATTTCAAAGAGTACAATTGACCTACAAAGCAAACTTTTTTGAAATTTTTTATTTATACGAAAATATATTTTTACTGCAAACTAACATAAATCATGTAGAAAAATAAATAAAATTCTAATCAGATTCACTATAGTTGCAGTATAATATTATTCTTAGCTTTACTGTATTTGTAATCCAGTGCAAAAGATGCTCAAATTTAAAACCGTTTAAACTAAATAATTGACTAACCTTCCAGTTGATCCAAATGTTTTGATGTAGTGTATCAAATCTTGTATCATGTCCTGTCCTTTGAGGGCACAAGCCATGCAAATGTATAAGCTATAATATATGAGTTTGCATCCTTGCCTACAGTCACCTGCAACATATCATGCCATTCCCTGTATGCATGATCATGATCATCACAACAAGTATGGAAGCCATTGCTAAGAGACTCATGTGGATTCTACTCACCCACCCATTTCCATTTGAAAACTGAACCACATTACTTATGAAGCTAATTACCTCGGTCTTCCACTAGCACATGCAGATTCCAACCAATATGACTCAATTTTATCTTAGCCGCGAGGGCTGAAAACGTTCAAGCTCAGCTCACAATAATTTTCTGGGATGAAACTTGACCATATAAGGAAAGGAACCTACATGATGATAACATTATTTTAAATCACTTGGTTTTATTTTAGTTTTGTAATAAGTTGTGGAATTCAAACAGACTTGGAGGCTGCCCAGCATTGGCCTGGAGATGACTGTGACTGTGACAGTAAACACGATCCCATATGTGCATGTGGATGTACATTCAGGAGAAAAAGAAATCAAGTGGATTAACTAAATATTCCAGTTCAAGATACTTTTGACAATGAATTTCCAAATGCAACTTCAAATGAAAAAAGCTATTAATCAAACAACAGGAGAATATCACCTTCTTTAGAGCTCGTGCAAGAGGACTAGCTTGAGTATCATTATCTTCTGGCTTATTCTAGCTCTCAATAATTTGTAACAATACACGAAGATGGACCATTAATATCTCCTTCATTGAATGAATTTCATCCCTGTGCACCCTATAATCCTGGAATATTTCTTCAACAATAGATGAGTTCAGATCTATGAAACAAACATGAGACAAATCTTATCTTTATGCAATTTAAAATGTTTTACATAATACTCTATACTTTTCTAACATCCAATTACTACTAGAATAAAAATCTATTTGTCTTGACCTACCATTGAGTGATTTCACATTGAAAACCAAGAAGATGAACTAATTAAATTTCTAACCAATTATATTCAAGACATTTATGTTGTGTTCTGAGATCTCTCTAAATCTTATAAAAATTAATACTTATTTAAATTGCCATAAGAACGGGTGGAAGGCTTGTAACCATCCTAATCATGCCCATCAACAATGTATGTTAGGTTTAAATATAATATTGGGTAAATTAGTGAGTTATATTTATGTTTCTGGTTCTTCCCTCAAAAGATTTCAATATTGGTATAGATTCAAAATTTGTCTAGGCCTTATATGTATGTACTAAGAGAATGTTCCAAATTTCAATAGCCAAACTGCCTATTTTATTTTGTTGTTAATATCATCTTATCATACATTGCAAAGTCAGTAACTATACCAAAAAATAAAACAACAATATTCTACATCTAGCAAAAAAGAAATATGGTGCATATAAAAATGTTATCAGAAAATGCCAGTTATGACTATTTTCACTCAAACCTGTCTGGACTAGTTGTTTCAGCTAGTTTTGAATTAGTTTGTGCTAAAATTGGCCAAGCCAGGTGTGGACAACTCCACCTGGCTATCTTGGGCCAAAGTGGCTGATTTCATGACTGTTTAGGCCATACCCTAGTTAGCCCAAAAAAATAAAAGAGAAAAGAACCTTCTAGAAGGACACTAAACATTGCAATCAACCTGCATATACATTCCCCCTCTATTTGCCTCACATACTTTGTAATGTCCCTAACCAAATAAGAGTATAAATTTTTCACTTCTTTGAGTTTGGTTGAAGACTTAGTCAATGTGTGTGGTATACTAACAACACTGTGGATGATTAGAAATCTGTCCTCAATTATTTTCTAAGGATAGGTTGGTGTCAAGGTCCATATTAGTTTTGAAGCCTTTAAAAGGGACGTCCCAGCCTGTACCTTTGACATAAAGAAACTGGACCTTGTGGAAGACATTTCTACTATTGTGTACCAGCTTTCAGTCATGCCATTCATCCTATTAATTATCAGTTTGAGAATCTTTATCTTAACAGTAAGTGGTTGTCATTTCAAATAAGTTACAGATCTAAAAATCCCCTTTAAAAACCAGTCCCTAGTATGCATTGTTATTGTTTTGAATTGTCAATGAAGTCTACAGTTCTTTTTCTTATCATGTGGTGAATGTATTAGTTTTCCATGTATATGAAATATTTACATACACATTGTTTGATAACAATATGATGACATATGAAGCATGGAACAATCATTCCATGCTCTAAGACAAAGAATCAGTCCCAAAAATTAGTTTAGACAGAGATACGACAAAGTGTTTGATAGAAGATACCACCCAATCCATGTGAAAATTAACATTAATATTAAGATTTTAAATGTTGGGTTTATATAGTGACATATGGATATGTGCATTTAAGTGTTTTATAACTTTCCCCAACCAAAAATACATAACCAGTCAGTTCCAACTTCCAAAAATTACCCAACTCTTAGCAGGGTCTTTACAGTTTGTTTCAGTCATTACTTGGAGGGTGGACTAGATCAACTTACAGTAGATGACCTAATCCATCCTTTTTTACAATTATTTATGCTATAATTTGAGTTAGGGAGATAACTAGGACGATCCCAAAAATTCCACACTCATGGCCTGTGTTCAAGATAGGTGCAATACATTCTAGAGAGGCGGCAAATACATACACAACAAGGATATAAAGTTTGTCCATAACCCTGGCATATCCAAGCATATCTAAAATATTTTGAAAATAGGTTTGCCCTCAAAAGATAGTATCCTGCAACTTATCTCCTGTACCGTAATTACAAGAATAAACCCTCAACATGCATCTATTTTTTCTCCTTCCCTTGCCTCATAACTATCATAAAATGATAAATCCCCCAACACACTTACACAAAATTTGAGTGGGGGTACGATATTGATTCCAGGTTTAGTTTTGGTGGCTATAGAAACCCATGTTCAAGCTCTAGATTTTTTTATGAACACCTTAGCAACTGATTTTCACTTTTAGGGTCATGTTGCTCCCTTGCATGAGACCTTGTGGTTTTCTAAAGGGAGAATGTTTTGGTCTGCTAGTGTTAGTGTTTGAGGCCAAACTTACCACTCTGTAAAAGAAAGTTTTGTAATAGTTTGGCCACTTGATTCTGACTTCTCTGATGGTAGGAGTTTCAATTTTTCGATAGGGGTTTACTATTTTATCTGAGGTTTCTCCTTGTGATGGTGTTCTATCTGTTGAATTTTTCCTTTTGTAAAAATCTCTGTTTTCAATTTTATAACTAAAAAGTAGAAGCATGTTCCAAAAAAGGTTATTAATATAATGAATAGGGAAATAGGGCCACTATAACAATCCCCAAATCTAAAACAAATGTCTACAGCCCGTATGAAAGACATGCATCCCACAACACACATAAATGCTCTATGGAAGTTTCTGGTAATCACGTGGCTCATAAGTGGTAATTAAACCTTAAGCTCCTAACAATGAACAGAGTGCTCCTATCATGTCCTGCAATCCTACTCTGATATAAATCCTAAATAGAGTAAATTCTAATGGGACTGCTTTCATTGGCATGTAAATATTGCTACATTTTGCAGTGTCTACTTTTACATATGCCATATTTGGTAGCATTCTCATAGTCGTACTCGTTATCTTGATTTTCAGCCTCTCCAAAGTTTTCTACTTTTTTGGAGCTAGATTACTTTTTTGGACATGTGTATATTTAGCAGTTATAATGTGAATTCAAGTTTCCAAGTATGCCATAGTGGAGTGTAGGATTCCGGTGGGTGAAGGATGATGAGTCAAGTTCAACATTGAGTAGGTGAATTGTTCTCCCAGTGTTACACATGGCAGCTAGTTGGAAGGTTTTCTATTTATATGAAGTTCCAAAATTGCATTATGCTAAAACCCTACATTTCTTTCCAAAATCCTAAGTTGAATTGCTATGTTTAGTTGTCATTTTTGATTGGTTTTCCATGTACCCATATTTTATAAGTGTGCTAATTCTTCCCAAGCGAAAAGGGCCTTAACAAGATTCATAATGCTAACATGGCCAAGCATAAAATCTAAGTTGACTACCTTTATATTTAGCAATCTTCCTGATCCTATCAAACTTTTAATGCCTAATCATCCCTTATCCAATCCTTCCATGCGATTTGTTTCCTTGGATAAAACTTCCACGAAATATATTTTGGAGAAAAATTCCTCTTAAATGGGGATTCATTGGAAAGTTTAGCTTAAGAGTGATTTACCTTTTGTGGATCTGCATGAAATCCCCAATTTCAGATTGAGTAAAGGACAGATATGGCAAGTTTCCAACAGTTTAGGCATCTATTGGGAGATTTATTAGGGAAGAAATGTTGGAATGATTCTTTTCTAAAAGTGTGGAGTGCGATAACTGTTGTGTCATCTTCATGAATGCACTGTCGAAGAGTTTCTTTAGTAGGTGTCATCTGATTTAGTGTTTCCAGCAATCGTAATACATAAATTCAGCATGAAGGTTAGTATGTTATACATGTTGTCATTTATTCATGGAAAAAGAAGCAACTACATGATGAGACTAGCATATTAGAGCAATGGAAATCATTCAACGACGAATTTATCTATAAGAGATTGCTCAAAATCAGAGCTGAGACTGCTCATTCTAGAGGAAATTCAAAGTATTGATGTGAATGGGCAGTTCTATTGGTAGCAGGTTCCTTAAACATGGAAAGTCTCAAATCAAAATCTGCAGACTTTTTAAATGAATCAAGTCTTTTGGAATTTGTATCCTCTATGCACCATGGTGCATAACGGTTGCTTGAGGACCATATATTCCTGAAATTTGAATTTGAAAACATTCTCTAGATATGAGCACAAAGCATTGGGTTGCATGGGAAAAATGAATATTTCTGGAACAAGTACATCTTCCGCTTAAAAGAAGTCACATCTCACTATCTAAGGATCCAGACTCTTTATCCTAGATAAAAAAAACACTAGGTGGTATGTACCAAGTCAACATGGGTTACAAAGTTTCAGAAAATGATGACATAGACAATACCCAATGGTGGTGGAAAAAATTGTGGAAGCTCCCATCCCCCTCAAAATCAAATATTTTCCTCTGGGTCACACTCAACAAAATTATCGCATGGGCCAATTTACTGAAACGAGGGAATTAAGGTCTATATGTCTGCTCCCTATGAAAATCTCCCCATTCACTTAAGAGGTATGGAGGCTCTTGAGGCCGATGGGCACATCGTCTTTCTGGGAAGGATTTTCTGTAATGGCCTGTTGATATGGACTAAATTTTTTTCCCACCATGATCAGTTGGGAAAGTTAAAGGTATTGTGAATGTTGTGATCACCTAATAGAATGCTGAGGTGTCCATTCAACTTCTTAACTGCTAAATATTTTTGGATTTGTAGATCTTGTGGGGAATTGAAAACATCATGAATTTAACTCATACAAATGAATATCCCCATGTCTTGGACCACCAAATTAATTCTTTTGTAGATGGTACTTCGTAAGAAATCACATCTAAGTTCATTCACTGTGTATTTGGTTGACAAATTTTGACAAAAATTTTGCAGACAATGTGCTGTAGCTTACTATTTCCAATGGCTAAGTTTAGAAGGCCACTGATGTGTTAATCTTGACATAAATCGGACCCAAGAATTGCTGCTTTGATTTAGATATTTCTTCAAACACTTGAAATGCTATTAGCTGTAGCTTACTGTGAACTATTTTCATACCCTTCGCACAAGATATTTTGCATTGGACTGTTCATTAAATGGGATCTATTCATGTGGAAACATGTATAATTTTCTTATGCATATAATTGTTGCATAACATAAATAACACACAAACATTAATTTCAAATAACACTTCGACTTCTATTTTATTTGAAATGGAGTGTTTTACATGCCATGAAGTGATTGTGGAGCTGAATGTTAACACATTAAAGAGATATGGACATAGCAAGCTCCACAACTAGAGTACCAACAAGCCACAAGTTGATGGCAACAATGAGGTGACTGTCAAAGGGCATCTCAACAGTGGGAAAAATGAGCACGTCATGGCTAGAAATCATGTATGGTGCAAGTTTGGCTTTGGACCTTGCATATATGCATTCTTTGAGCTTCAAGTTTTCTGATTGCCATTTCATTATTAGCACGACATTTCCAAAGTAACAAGTACACTGAATTCTGTTAGACACCAAACACCTCAAATTAAATATGAGCATTGCTTAAGACTCATCTGTAGTAAGGGTCCAAGGAAATATTAAAAAATAATCTTTTCATCTGGTGGGTATCAGAAAAGTGCCATGACTGGAATCATCATTTTATACCTCCTAATTTGTGCTTCAAATTCCATTATATAAGTCAATTGGAACAATTTTCTCTTTAATGCACAAATAGTCAAGATCTCTTCTCAGTCTTAACATGTATACTTATCAAAATTTGAAACTTGCAGGTCTATGAGAGTCTCCTTTTCTTTTATTTTCTATCCTTTTACTTATTTAACATTACAATTAATTTTTGTAGGATGTTTACGAGTGGTTCCAACCTCATTGGACTTCATATGCAAACAATAGAATTTTAGACTCCAGGATTTCAGGATTGCAACATTGCCACTGGATTGTATCATGTATGAAGGTATGGGATTGGAATTTAACCAAGCACATCACCCCTCTATGTACCTTGATGTTGGGTAGCTTACAGAAGTGAGAAACCCTCGGTGATATATTCGTCGACACAATATATGTAACTATGGTGCATTGAAGACACAACAAGGATGCATGATGCAGTTTGCAGATGGTAATAAAAATACTAGAAGTCAGAAAGTTAAGAAGCAAAAATACATATGTCCATAGGTGGATAGAAACATATGTGTTTTGGATGAAGTCATTGTCTAAAACCTGTCATGGGTTATGTGTTAGGATGTGTTAAGCAGATTCATGTTGGGTGTCAGTCATACACATATTGAAAATAGTGTGTGATGTGGCTTGGAAGCACTCAATTAGGGAATGAGCAGGACATTTAAAAAGGGACCAACAAAAGAAAGGTGTTCAACACAGACAAATCAAGGATTTTATTTAAGCAAGATATAGTCAGTAAGATCAGCCTAGACTAAGTTTCAGTCTGGACAACATGATAATTTTGTTTGTCTCAAAATGACTAGAAATAACCCCATTGCTTGTGATTAAGCAATATGGAAACCAGTTTCAGAGTGGACACACATTGCGTTCTTATCTCAGACCACAACATATTTGAGCATCAATATCAGCCTTTAATATACTTATGCAGGTTGCAGATCTAGTAGGCTGTATTCCTCAGTCCCAACACACTTCAAACTTCTACCCCAGTTTGGAAATGAGTTGCTTCGCTCTTTTTGAAGTATTGACAAATGTGAAGACAGTGCTATATTTGGCAGTATTTTCACTCGTTTTGGAATATTTGAAATGGAAACAAGTAATATAAATCTCATCCTTTGGATCACTCAGCCTATGGTTCCCTTAAGCGTTTAAATTTGAACCCTTCCAAAGGGTTTTAGTCCCGCGTAGAAGTGTAAAGTTAAAACCATCCTTAAAAAAATTAAAATATGAATTTATCCTTCTACTTAGGACATAATTTATATCAACATTTCAAAAGAAGAGCAACATTGGAAATACCCATCCATATAAATTTCTTAAGATTTTGAAATTCCTATGCTATAAAGTTTGACTCATAATTCAAAATATTGGAAATATCATAAATTATAATCACTCAGTCACTCACGTCACACACTCTGTGCTTAGCTATGTAAGACAACGAGTGATCATTGACTGCTATGAGGCACTAGCCATCGGGATGTGACTCTAACTCTGAATTCACTTAGGGCTACAATATAATGTGTGACAATGTGTTAGCTACTTTGGTTGTAAAAATAGAGAACATCTATTAGTCTACTACTAGGCTTGAAACAAGCCCAAAAGTTTGTGCCTACTACCTATGTGAACCTAGCTACTAATTTCCACTCATTTTTCGTCAAAATGAAATTCAAATGGTCGGTTTGATGAGTCCTCCTCTACAAAACTTCATTTCTTGCATGAATATCATGGACTCACGACAACTATATAAACAACACTCAATGTCATGCGACTACAAATAGTGGCATGCAACTAGGATCACAAACTATGTAGAGGTTTATTTATGCATTAATATAGAGAGGGGTCACTGGGCACACGATATGGAGAAACAATGAGTTAGAAAAAACATTTGGACCAAAGAAGCACAATGATTATTAATAAAATTAAATTTAAAAAACAAAACAACTTTTGGCTCAATAATAGTATTCAATTTGATGGGTGGCATGATCATGATGTAATCTCCTGCCGTTCTTCCAAATATATGTGGTTTCTCACAACATTTGTCCTTGGCACTCGCCACCAAAATACGTATAAAAATTACATGACTTCACATCCTCTTCTCTTTAAATCCTCACCTCATATTCATAACTAAGGATTTTTATGCATGCACGTCCCAAATTTGATTCTTTGATACACTGTATATGCTATAGAAAAACACTTTGCTATGGTAGGAACATGACACATTCCCTCCTGGAAATGTTTTGGAAAGTTCCATCCGAAAAACTGCTGGGAGAAACAATGTACATTTATGATTAAAGAAAGATATATTTCATATTCAGATTTAAGTTTGATTATTTAAAAACGTAATAATGACAAACTTACTGCACATAAAGCCATCAACTTCTCATGCTTAGATTTTTCCAAGTGATACTTAAAAATTTAGACGAATTGGGGTTTTTTTAGCATAATTGAGAGTTTTAAATAGTGTAATTACCTGTAGGTTGCAATAAATGTTTTCTTGGTCAGTACCTTAGGCACAACACCCCTTGAATTTCCAAAGTGTTTATAACTTAATCTATTTTGGGTTGACACTTAACTCCATGTATTTATGTTTTGATACTTCTCTCTTGTTTATTCAACATTCATTTTAATAAATATCACATTCATTTTTGACTGATTTAGTGAGTTTCATTTAGAATTTCTTTAAAAAATCTAGTTTATTTTAAAGTTAAAACGTGCATACACAAGTTTTTAATTAAAAAAATGACACACATTTGGGCAGGGTACCCAATAAAATTAGTTTTCAACCCATAGATGTTTGAACAATAGGTCCAAATTTCATATAATATTGTCATGACATGTTGCACATATCTGATTGATATGCTCTTGATGGAATATAGAAAATATATGGATGGATGCTAATACTATGCAAGGGGGCTTCACTTGTTGACCAATGTGCTATCACGTTAGTTCATATTGTGGGTTTTAAAATTATCAAAAATTGAACCAATATATTGCAGGTATTGGGGGGATGAGGGGTTTAAGGTGGGGCTGGGTAGGGTGGTTTATAAGGGTTGAGGCATAAAAATGGGTGGGGAGGAGGTTTTAAGTATTGGGAGGGGGTTTCAACAAAAATAGTTTGGGTCAATATCTCTGGAAATTAAGGGTATTCTTTAATATACCATGATTGCACGTGCTATGTGACAGGTTCACTAAGTGAAGTCCCCGTGATACTATGTCATTATATAAAATTGATATTGGTTATTGTTGACTATCAAACTAAATTTAACTTGTAGGAAAGATCCACAAGAGGAGGTTGATGTGACTTGCTCTGATAACAAGCAATGAATTATGCATATCCTGTTTATGCTTAGAGGGATTTGAGTGCTGAGCTATAGAGGGATTAAGAGGACCACAGAATGTAGGATCAGTTATCCTATATATTCATCTTCCTAGGTGTCAGCATAGAGTCAACAAAAGAGCATCTACCAGACATTTGTTATTGATGGCTTGTTCCTTACTATATTGGAACAAATGGTAAGTTTAGATATCAAGAGGGAGCCAACTGTTCTCCTCAAACCCTAGTAGGATGGGATTACAAAGTAAATATGTGATCTCCCTTGAGAAAGTTATTTAGAGAGCCTCCCAGTGATATAGAAGTGAGCCAAGTCGATGAGTCATCCATTTAAGATGAGCAAAGGGAGGAGGACAAGGATTATTTAGTTGATCTCTTTAAGAAGCCTATTGTGAGGCTTCAAGGTTGCTCTGGTTTGATATCTCAGATAAGCCATGTCATTGACTCAGAATCCTCCACTTATGAGGAGGCATCCAAACAACAAGTTTGGAAAGATGTTATGAACTACATTTAATAATGACATGTGGAAAGTGGTTCTCGTCTTACCTTATATTTGGCATTGGCAATAGGTTGATTCCACAAGTTCAAAAGCCTACTAAGCTAAGAGAAAAAACACCATACATGAGGAATCCCATCTTCGAGGAGGCTCCATTGGGAGTTCATATCCCCTGTCTTCGAACATGTTTTTGAATGCATGTGCCTATGCAATGGGTATATTCCTGTCCCCAATGGAAGGCGGTGTGCCAAATTGGAAGTGCACACGAGGTAAGTGAGGTAAGTGTTTTGAATGTTTTGTTTTATGTTTCCATTTTTTAGTTATTTTATTATTTTATTATATATATATATATGAAAATATTTGTTTGGTTTTCTTAGGTTTTGGTTTGTCCAGTATATCTCATATTTTGTGTCCCCTCTTAGACAATGGTTTAAGGACAAAATATAGGGTACCTATTAGGCCATAAAAATTATCATTGGGGTTTATAGGAAATGTGTGAGGCTCCAAGTTATCATGCATGTGCTTCATAAGAGATTGTTTCCTACAAGTGTGATTTGGTGGAAATGTCAAGGTTTTTAAAACTAAGCATGATCCTTGGGGATCATTTCATAGGTAGAGGTTGAAACTGAAGGTATTGAGCCATCAAATTTACCACTAATACTCATGGACAATGCATGGGACATTTAACCACCATGCAAATCTAGCAAAGCGTATGTGTCCCCACTCCCACCCCACCTTATTTGCATGGGACTGTTTTGCAATTCGCCGATGGATTTCTATCCTCAAATGTGGAGATGTTGGGGTTTCCTCTACAGTCGAAGACACTCCTACATCCCGTGACACGATATTTTCCATAGCGCACAACAAAGATATCCGATAAAGTATATCAAAGTCCGTCGCCTAGCTTCGCAGTAGGTAGAATGCAAAATAATACCCAAATATGTCAGTTCAAGGGAATTTCACATAACAAACGAAACTGCTTTAAACTTTAATAGAAATTTGACAAACCTCAAAAGAATCATCGAAAATTGAACCAATTATTCTGAATATTTAACAAAAAATCCACCAATGCCATAAAACTTGGGCAGATAACCACTTTTTTCTTTGAGAGATGTCCTCTTAAAAGGCCAAAGATGTAAAAACATTTGATTCACTTCTTCAAAGTAACACTATGGACATTATTGAAATGCTTGTTGCTTCGTTCCATTTTAAACTAAGACCAAAATGTCCTTAAGAGTGCAAATAAAGTTAGCTTCTGTGTTAAGATTGATATCCACTTCTTGTGCCTTGGATGTTCTTGGTAAAAATGAGGGTATGGATGGGGGGTTGTCCAAAACAACCTTGTAGGGTGACATTTTGGTAGCACCATGACAGGTGGTATTGTACTACCTTTCTGTAAGGGGGGTGTAGGGGGGTGGGGGAAATACTAAACCCAATGGCGACATCAATGAATGTAAAACCTAATGGCTAATAGCATTTTTATGGTCAACACCTCACAAATTTTGATGTATTTGTAACTTCTGATGTATATTATCATTGTATGTTGTTGTACCCCCATTGGGGATGTGTGTTACCCATCTACGAGATGTCTGAATTGTGTCAAGACCTTGAGGTGCAACCTCCATTCTAAGTCAGGGCAATAGTCCCCAGTGTAACATCATGTAATATGTAATTGTGGTCTCTCTAGGAAAAGTAGGCCCCATGTGAGATGACATGTAGGATCGAGTCTTATATTTGGTCAGTGACTTGAAATGGTATAAATATGGAGTCACTCTCCCTCATTTGTACAAACCCTCACACCTCTCTAAGGCACATGAGAGAGAGAGAGACAATCATAGGAGGAGAGAAAGATAGTTGCTGAACATTTCTTTTTACTACTTTTGATCATCTTACTATTCTGAAGAAGTTTGCGGGTTTTCTCCTTTATGGTTTCCCCGATGAAAATATTTGTGTCTTGTGTATCTTTTATATCTTATGCATTTTGCTGTACTTGTTATTCTTTCAGATAAATTTCCTAGATAATCTAATCAGATCTTAAGAAAATATAATATGGTATCAGAGCCTGTCTGAAATAAGGCACTGTGCAGCTGCGGGAACTAAGGATTCCTACTTGAAGGTGTTCTCTCCACAGATCATCAAGAAAGGAGGGATAGGATAACTTGACTCACTAGGGTACATATATTGGTGGTATCATTTTCTGAATCAGAGAAGTTTCATTGTACAACAGAAATACAACTGTAATGGCAGCTAATGGAAATTAGGGTTTCATGCCTACAAACCCTAGAAGACTAAATTTAGTAATCCAAGAAATTTTGCTATAACGCGAGATTGGAGAAGGCTCAGAAGATGAAATTTTTACAAGATGAAGAAAAATTCGTGCTGTACACTATGTAAAATTTTCAGCCTCATATTCGCTATAATTCAGGAGATATGGTTCCTCCAAATCAGGGTTCCAGTCTCCTCCACAATACAGTCATAAATAGGTGACCTGGGGATATTTGCTATATCTCAGGCTAGGAAGGTCTAAACGAAATTTATAAAGATGTTGTAGGTAGGGCACAAACTTTGGTTTCTGTGGTACAATTTTCAAACACATGATGTGAAATAGTGACACGTGGCATTCCGGACAAGTTCGCTATGCTGAACAGTCCCCAAAACAGTCACCGTGGGAAAATACGAATAAGTCCCACTTGGAGATTCCATTTATTCTCTAACCCATGGGGTTGGAAATAAGACTTATTAGGATATTACAGTGAGAATTTTCATACCTCAAGGGCCCAAAAATTCATAGATACAATAGAATCAATATCAGTAATTTCTGCAGAAGAAGTTGAAAAACTAGGGCTTCCTGTTCCGGGAGCTTCCCTCCACTATTTTCAGAAAATGAGGACATTGGACAGGTCACCTTGAAGAGGCCCATATTTCTATCCAATCATAAGTTTGAAATTCCAAGTTTTTAAACTTAATTTTTCTATGGCAAACCCTAGATCAACCAGCTCTGGAATCAGGACGGACTCCTCAAATCGGTAAGATCTAAATTTTTGCTATTTACATTTGAGGTTCTCATTTCAAAATGACTAATCACACCATATTGATGACAAGCTTGGTAAAGCTGACAACTTACGAGTATGGAAGTATATGATATGTGTGATCCTTGAATAAATTGACTTGGATCAGTATTTCAGTAAGGAAGTTTTAAGAGCCAGAGGGAGATGAGGATAAGGCTAAGAGCCAAGAGAGTCATTGTAGATTCTATTAAAGATCATCTCATCCCTCACGTGTCATCCTTGAAGACACCAAAAGGAAGTGTTTAATGCTATGACAAAGCAATCGAAGAAGAATAATATATTTTTATAACCACCTTGAATTTCCTCCGAAGATCATGGGATTCATTCATTTGAGGAACGTGTGACCCAAGGAAGTGATTACCTTCAACAGAATCTGGGAAGAGTGCACACAAGAAGAAGCTCGACTCATAATAAGAGAAGAGAAGACGGGAGAAGTTGAAGATCAATCTCTCACAATTCAAAGAATATCCCTCAAGCGATGAGGAATATGAAGGATTCAATTCTTGAAGAACCTCTTATCCATCTTAGCATTTGGATAAGAAATGACGCTGTTATGAATGAAAAAGATGATGAAGCTGAAGGCTCAAGAAGGAGTCTACCCATGAAACAAATAAAGATAAGTATTCAATTGTCATTTCATGATATTGTTTGGTTATGCATTTGTTTATATTCAGCCAATGTGTTATGCATGTTTGAGTATTTGCATTTATACTATCGAATTGCACATGATGGGTAAGAAGTCAATGATGTTGTACAACATTCCATTACTACTTATTTAGATTGAAACCTATTTGCTGGAATGTTAGGAGTAGTACACACTCTTAATAACATTAGGGTAGAATGCATCTAGAAGTTATTATATGTATACATGATATGGATGAATGTTGTAGCATTGGCTAAAATAGTCGCATGGCTATGTGACATACATTCGTCACTACTAATATGTTTTGTAAATTATGATATATTTCTAATCATGCAAATGAACTTGAATTGTAGATAATTCCAAAGAACAAGTAACAACAGTTTAGAAGAGGAACCTGAAGCTTCCTGGGTCAAAGACACCATAGCGAAAGAAATAGCTTCAGAAGAATATAAAGAGAATGGTAGATCCACGTCAAGAGATGAAGACCGCCTTGGACACGAGAAATAATCCAAGATGAATAATAGTATGACGATACTTCCAAATAAATCAAGAGGCCCCAGACACAGTCTATTGAGCAATATCATTGATGTAGATCCTTCTAGCTATGAAGAAGTAGCCAAGAAGAAATGGAAGGAGACTATGATCAAAGAGTACCAATTGATCAAGAGGAATGGTGTATAGGATACGGTTCTGAGACCTAAAGGGAAGTTCTTACTGTCTTACATATAGGTCTACAAGAGCCAACATGTAGTAGATAGCAACATCATGGGATACAAGGCAAGAAAGAAGGCATAGAATACGAAGAGACATTTGCACCATTAACGAGTCAAGTATACATAGAGCAGCCACTGGGATTTGAGACACATGACATGAAGACTCATGTGTGTAGATTAAGGAAGGCCTTGTACGAGCTCAGAAGGAACCCACAGGATAGAACATATAGTTACATAAGGAGCTTGAATATCACCTAGAGTGATGAAGATATTAGCCTTTTCTACAAGGTTGAAGATGAAAGCCTATATAGGATGACAAGCTCACAGATGGGTGCAAGAAGAACTTTTAAACAAAGTTTAATATAGAGGATCTTGGTATCCTTGACCCTAGATGGATACATAAAATATTAGTAGTAGAGGAAGCCACTTGTCACTCCATTACAAAATGTTTCAATACATAGAGTATGAAAGGCATAGGGAGAATGATGCTCCGCTTCAGAGGGAGTGACTACATAAGTTCCCGAGGTTCGACATGGTACGACGGGATGGAAAAATTACTGACGGCTCTAGGATTTATTGAGAGTAAAGTGGATTCCAACCTTTACTTCAAGGTTGAAGGCAAAAGACCAGTGATGCTCCTGTTATATGTCGATGACCTGTTCATGATAGGAAAAGAGGAACTCATTGAAGTTGCAAGAAGGAGGCTTGCTGCCAAGTTCAAGATGAAGGACTTGGGTACGATGCACTAATTTCTAGGCATGGAGGTGTGGCAGAGTGCAAAATGGAATCTTCCTTGGACAAGGGAAGTATGTAATGGAGATCTTGAAGAGGTTCAGGATGATGGACTGCAAGGCCATGACCACACCTATGGCATCGAACCTGAAGCTATTGAGTGATGCTTCATCAGAGACGGTTGATGACACGATGTATTGTCAGATGATTTGTTCATCGATGTGATTGATGAATACAAGACCAGACACATGCTTTACTGTGAATGACCTGAGCCAGTTCCTAATGGATCTGAGACATGCTCACCTAGTTGCAAATCATGCAGTGAGGTACCTGAAGGGTACAATTGAGTATGGCTCAAGTATGATACGGATCAGAAGACTAACCCACATGGTTATGTTGATTAAAATTGGTAGCCCCACTGAGAATAAGAGCACGTTGGGTTTCTTCTTTAGTTTGAGATCTAGTATGGGCTATTGGTTTGGCAGGATGCAGTCCTGCATGGCACTGAGTACAGCCGAGGAAAATTATGTTGCCACTTGCTCGACTATTTGTGAAGTAGTATGTTTCTTTTGAAAGCTACTATTTGATTTGATTGATTTGACTTGCATTTTTATATGATGCAGAGAGGAGCAGTGAAGCTCTAGTATGTGATCCAGATCAAGATCTCTCAAAAGAAGGAGTGATGGGTTCTAGCATATCTGATGAGACAGGTTGTATGAGCATAAAATATTGGTGAAGCTCGTAGGTTTCTAAGACGTAATCAATCCTGTAGGTTGTCCTTGTATGTAATCAGTCCCAACGAAGCTCACAGGTTATACTTGGACGTAATCAACCCTAATGTGAATCTATGCTAGAAATCGCTAGAGTGAATTTTGAGTACTTTAGAGAGAAGCTTGGTGTTCTCTAGATTGAGGTTCCCTCCAAAGGGAAGTGATGAGTCTGGAAGACGCAGATACACATGAGCCTTTCTGACATGGTGGCAGGCTGGGCCTCCCATGGTTGGATGTAAGTGTAGAGCCTTTCCTCGGATGGTAGTAAGTGTGTCCTACCATGCTGGTGGATGTAAGTGTAGAGCCTTTCCCCAGATGGTAGTAGGTGTGTCCTACCATGCTGGTGGATGTAAGTACAAAACCTTTCCCTGGATGGTAGTAGGTGTGTCCTACCATGCTGGTGGATGTAAATGTAGAGCCTTTCCTCGATGGTAGTAGGTTTGTACTACCATGTTGGTGGATGTAAGTGCATAGCCTTTCCTTGGATGGTAGTAGGTGTTTCCTACCATGCCGGTGGATGTAAGTGCTGAGAGCCTTTCCCGGATGGTAGTAGGTGTGTCCTACCATGCCGATGAATGTAAGTGCTGTGTTATGTGTATCTAGGTTTTGCTTCATGAAATGATGAGATGAGATGATATGAATATGATGAGTTAATAGTAGGGTACATAGGTATTGAAAAGCATGCAATCAGTCCTGGGATGCTCCTTTAGGTTTTGCAGTGGCATATAATCAGTCATGGGAGATCTTGCAGGTTTTGCAAGAGGCATATAATAAGTCCTGAGATGTACCTACTTGATGGCTTTCTCACAGATATGATGAAGACATGGTAGAGGGATAGGCCTATATCCAACATGAAAAAGGGTTGACACTGTAGATGAAGACTTGACAGAGGACTAGGCCTACATCTAGCATGAAAAGGGGCTGTCACTATAGAAACTTCTGATGACAGATAGTATGGGACGATGATCAAATTATAAGAAGATGATGGAAGCAGCTATAATGAAGACTCTATGACTCCGTGATGATGATGATGCATTGAAGACCTGACCAGATGTGTTGATGACTATGTAGAGAGAGAATACCTTCCTAGTTAAGAGGGAGTTTTGATGTATTTGTAACTTCAGAAGATATTATGATGTATATTATCATTGTATGTTGTTGTACCCCCATTGGGGATGTGTGTTACCCCTTTATGGGATGTATAAATTGTGTCTAGACCTTGAGGGACAACCTCCATTGTAAGTTGGGGCAATAGTCCCTAGCGTAACATCATGTAATATGTAATTGTGGTCTCTCTAGGAGAAGTGGGCCCCATGTGAGATGACATGTAGGATCGAGTCTTATATTTGGTTAGTGACTTGAAATGGTATAAATAGGGAGGCGCTCTCCCTCATTTATACACACCCTCACACCTCTCTAAGGCACATGAGAGAGAGAGACAATCACATGAGGAGAGAAAGGTAGCTGCTGAACATTTCTTATTACTGCTTTTGATCATCTTACTATTATGAAGAAGTTTGCGGGGTTTTCTCCTTTATGGTTTCCCCAATGAAAATCTTTGTGTATTGTGTATCTTTTATATCTTATGCATTTTGCTGTACTTGTTATTCTTTTAGATAAAGATCCTAGATAATCTAATCAGATCTTAAGAAAATATAACAACAACCTATATTACTTGTTATTAACTCCAATATCTCAAGTTTTAAAGTATCCATAAGTATTATGACATGTATCATCATTGTGGACATCGACGTTGTCATCATCATCATCATCAATGCCATATGGTACATAAACATCATCTTGATCATCATCCTTGTTATCATCATCATTACGTACATCATCAACAAAATCGTCGTCATCATTGTCATTATGGTCACGCATATTCCATTAGTGTTCTTAATCACTCATCGACATTAGGATTCATGTCATGTAATTGTTAAGGTCATTTATATGTCGTTACAGTCATTTCGATGATAATAGGGTTGTTTAGATGTCGTTATGGACACTTAGGTGCTATTAGAATCAATTAGGATCCAAAAGTGATACCATATGCATAATCATCATTGACATCCACACCCACATCATCATCACCATCATACAATAAACCAACATCATTGTCATTATCGCAGTCATCATCAATATAATTGCGATCATAATGATCAAGAAGGCATACTACCTCAAAAGAATGGATGATATAGTCTTATACTTAGCAAATCATATCCATATTCTCCATCATAATTATCATAATGCATCATCATCATGTTGTTAGGGCCAATCATATGCCATTAGGGTCTATCAAATGTTATTGGGGACACACAAATGCCATTAGAGCAATTTAGGTGGCATTAAGGTAATTTACCCCTCACTAGGATTAATCAAGATCCAAAAGTGCCATGATTACAATCATTTAGGAGCCACTATGATAAATAAAGACCCAAAAGTACTATCACATGAATCATGATCATTGACATTGACATTGATATATCTAACATTATGTGAGACATTTTCCGAACATAATTCCAAGCTCTAAACCTAGTGCAATTCCTAGCGCGATTCCTTTTGAAATTTATGGCATTATTATAGGCGCTATACTTGGATCTATACCTGGAGCTATGTTGGATGTTTTCTAGGTGCAATTCTTGGCTCTATACTTGGTGCTATGTTGAATGTTTTTCTTGCTGAAATTCATGGTGCAATTCGTGTCGCTAACCTTGGATTAATATATGGTGCTATGCTATTCATAATGTTTTTTTAGGCTATTCTTGGCGTTATATGGGATGCTTTTGTGGAATCTAATTGGGACGCTAATTGGGATGCTAATTGGGACACTAATTGGGACGCTAATTGGGATGCTAATTTGGATGTTAATTGGGACGTTAATTGGGATGCTAATTAGCATCCAAAATAGCACCAACTTTTAAAAAGGGACACTAATTGGGATGCTAATTGAGATTCTAATTGGAATGCTAATTGGGATTCTAATGGGGATGATAATTGGGACGCTAATTGGGACATTAATTGGGATGCTAATTAGCATCCAAAATAGCACCAACTTTCAAAAAGGGATGCTAATTGGGATGCTAATTGGGATGATAATTGGGATGATAATTGAGATGCTGATTGGGACACTAATTGGGACTCTAATTGAGATTCTAATAAGGATGTTGATTGGGATGCTAATTAGCATCCAAAATAGCTCCAACTTTTAAAAAGAGACGTAAATAATGCCATTAAAAGCACCATCCCATGGAAAAGCGTCCACTTTGTCCAAAAAATGATGAAAAATGCACTAAAAGTGATAGTGGAAGCTAAAAAGGAATCTAAAAGAGACACTAATCACAGGGTTTTATTGCAGTGGACTATTCCATTTCCGTTTTCCTAGCAGTGGTGCCAGGTTCTTATTCTGTTGCTTATTATTAAAGTTAGTTACAGTAGGATGTGTATCTTAAATTGAACTACAACTATATTATTTAGGAAGAATTCTCTTTAAGCATCTGTATAGGACAAATATCTGTGTTTCTATATTTTAATCATGTATGTACAATATTATATTAATTATTTATGCATCTTAGATCGGGCATCCATACTCGAATCAAAGATTGCTAGGAATGGGTACTATTGTAATAATTAGTAAATTCTGAGCATAATCAATTTTATTCTTGTTCTGGTTTTGAATCTCTACAGTAGCTTCATTTAATTAATTAAATGTCTGTAAATTATTCCCGCCAAAGCTATTCTCACAAGATTAATCCAAGGGAAAAAAACTACTATTTTAAAACAAATCAACATTTATTTTAGAATCTGGTTGAAGAGCCGAAAGGCCTTAGAAATTTTAATAAATATATTAAATACATCCTATTAAAATAACTTTGTTATGAATCCAAATTTTATAGATCTAGAATGATGGATTGGGATAATTTGGATCTGATTAAAATATCTAAGAATAATCTACTTATGAAAATTATAAATCTAGATATGGAAACAATCCACAATCTTTAATATAACTGACTAACAAACAAAACAAATGCGAGAATGAAGTGGTCATAAGCCTCTGTCAAGCAGAGCTTAAACCCTAAGGGTTTAAAAGAAAAACAATTAAAGCTTATCTTGCATGAAGCTGGAGCTGGTTTCCCTCTCAGCCCATTTGCTCAATCAAATAACTACTTTCATTAAACCATGACATAGTTAGTAACTATGGAAATAATCCTTTCAAATGAAAAACAACAGAGCAAGGGTTTTATGAGTTAGTTACCTCGACATTCCAAGACGCGAGTCTAGGAGGAGGTGACCCTGTTGCCATCCTCACCAGTGCTCTTAACCTGCCAAACAAATAGTTTTAGTTAGAACAAATATGAAATTGAAATACTATAAGCAAGTTCAAATTTTCAAATTTCTTACCATGGACGAGTTGCAGAGAGGGTCAGGGATCAACTCCTCCAGGGTTTCCCTTATCCCTCCTCTTCCTGCATATGAAAATAGGGTATTATAAGTAAACGTAGTAAAAAAATATGAAACTACCTAATCAAATTCCAGATTCAAATTTATAATCTCTTACCTATTAAAAGGGCTATGTTCATAGCCGGAAATGGTGGCGGGGTCGGTTGGAGGCGCAGGTAGAGTGCTACAAGTGTCCATTGGAGTTTTGAAAACCATAAGGTCACCTTAGAAGGAATCAAGGCAGAATTCCATTAAAACCGTAGACAAGTTTCACACCCAACCCCCATCACAAACACCATTAACAAAGTAGATCTCAACTCTCTTCTTCCACAGACCAAACAACCAAACAATGAAGGATTCAAACCAAACAAATGACATATTAACCCTTGTTGTAACCCTAGAAATCATATGGTACAGGTGGAAAACCATGGTGCACTCTTGAGACAATAATAAAATTATGGCTGCACTATCAACTTGCAGCCAGGTAGCTCATTAAAATCCTTAAGTCAACAAAGTACCAAATTTCATCACCACTTTACCTCACAATGGATTGTAATCATGGCCTCCAATCTTTTATTTTCGGGCCAAGTTTAAACTATGGTGAATACCCATAAATATTAAACATTTAACATTTCAAAACAAAAAAAATCCATAAATTTTATCAATGTTACAGGTGGTGGTAAGTCCATCTAAAATGGCTCCCGTGAAAACCCTTTTAAACCCTAAAAAAACAAACAAACCACAAGCTCTTAACCAACAAACATCTAAGTGTGGAAATATAGTTTGCAAAAGCCTGGTTTGAAAAAGTTAGAAGGCAACCCCGCATCCCACATCCCACAATTGCGGAAGGAAGGAGTTCCCGCAGATTGCAGAAAGGGCGATTGCGGAAAGATCATCGCAAAAAGGGTAAGTGCAGAAGCCTGGTTCGAAAAGGTTAAAAGGAAGCCCCACAACCCGCAATCCGTAATTACAGAAGGAAGGATTTCCCGAAGATTAGATAAAGGGTGACTGTAGAAAGATCGTTGTAGAAAGGGTAAATGCGGAAGCTTGGTTCAAAAAATTTGAAAGGAAGCCCCGCAACCCGCAACCTGCAATTGCGGAAGGAAGGAGTTCTCATAGATTGTAGAAAGGGCGATTGCGAAAAGACCATTGCAGAAGGAGGATGTGAAAGTGCACCCACAATTGCGAAAGGAAGGCACAGGCAAAAATTGTAGAAAGATGGTTTGCGGAAAGATAAATGTGGAAAGACAGTTTGCGGAAAGATAAATTGTGGAAATACTAATAAACTTAGAATTTCGAGACTGAACAGATAAATGAATTAGAGTATAATATTCAGAGTCGAGTTCAACGATTGAGGAAAAGTTGAAAGAACAAAGTAAAGTTAAAAACAAACAATGAACCTTCAAAATTTAATTGAAGAATAAGATAATTAAAAAATATCACATGTAGGTTGAACAACAACCTGATGATTTTGTTCTCTTAGTAAACGTCCACTTGCACAACCTGTCAGGTAGAAGTAAAGTTTGTATAAGCTACTGAACAAAACTACAACAGATGTATATTAACAACATATAGGAACATAAATGATGTGTCTGTATATATGTGTTATATCAATTTTTTATTATTATTATGGATTTTTGAGGTGTGTGACAATTCCATAGCTCCCAAGTGGTGGAAACAAAATGAGAAGTCATTGGCGTACAGACATATGGTATTTTCATTGGTTAGGGTCTTAATTGAAAGCATTGGGAGTATGTAAGAGGAATGAACATGGATGGATCATGGTTAGGGTATTAATTGAAAGCATTGATAGCTTGGTTTTGCCAGATTTTATTACACCTTGTCAAGTTTTACCTATATTAGTTATTAAGGGATAGTAAATTATGTCATATGACCACCCATACCTATCATGTTGTACATCCATTCTCTAAATTCCAACTTTCTATTTAACTCCAACAATTTATTACGACTGCTAATAAAGACGAAAAATAAAAATCGAGAATTGTTCTACATGAATCCATGCAGAGGGATACGTGTATATGTTTTCCATGTTAATGAGATTTTCCAATTTTAATTGCTAGAGAAAACTTTGTTGGCAACAACAATTATGAACAACTTGCACAATTAAACTCTCAAATTGAAACTAAACATACAAAAATTCGAACAAAAAATAAATCCATTGTCAAATATTTGCAAGATAATCTATTTTTGTTTTAAGATCATTAAAGGGACTATATAAATTAACAGACCAGAAATTAATGAAAAAAATTAAGAATTCCAAGGATTAACAATAAGCAATTTGGTTAATCTTTTGTGCTTATTCAAGATAGGCATGGGACGAGATAGATAGTATGATAGGGGTTAGAGGATTTTTGCAAGGGGAGATAATAGTAGGACATTTCAGAACCTAGCAAATGAAGATAGAGATAAAATAATTTAAAGCCCTTTCCCTGGTGGTAGCCTTGACATGTGGCCTTCTAGGAATGCATGCTTATTTGACAATAAATTCATTCCCTCTTTGCAATTTTCTGTTCAAAGCTGATTTATCTTTATCAATTACAAGTCATCAAAATCAGTGTCCATAAATAACATTTTCACAAGCCTCTTGATAAATCTATGGAATGGCGTTATTTTGAAGGTGTGGGGCTATTTACGAGGAAAGACACCATCAACAGCAGCATTAAGCTCTCTGTAGAAATTCTCAACTATTTTTTGTATTTTGATTTTCTATAGCAGGAGGTAGTATTAAATCTTTCTAAAAATATTTAGATGCATGTTTATGGATATTTTGGGACATCTTCCTCAAGAATATCTAGGCTAATGGCTTCTTCAACAGAGCTAAGATTCACATTATTTAGATATATTTGAGTTCATCCTTCTCTTGAAAATATTTCTCGCGTGTCTTGAATAAAGCCCTTGGTACCCTTGGCATTAGAAACAAGCATTTCATCCTGGATTTATTCATTTTGTTGTCTTTATCAACATATTCCTTTCACAATCCTCATGTGCAAGAATAATTCCTGGAAGCCATTCCAAATATTTTGTCACTTTCTCTTTTTGAAACTTGTAATAAAATTCTTCTTTTACATACTCATAATGAATATCTTGGGGTGTGTACTCCACTAATTCTTTAGCAACAAAATAATTTTCTTCATTACTGATGTAACAATGTTCATCCGTAATTTTCCCTTTACAATAGTACAGCAGGAGAACTTCTAAATAAATTCATTAACAGGGAGAAAAACACATACTCATTAATCCTTCTAAAGTTGATAGAAAAAGGGAGTAAAATGAATAATTAAACCCTATAAGGATTATATTAAAAATTAAAAGAATCTCTCAAATTCCTGGGACTTTTGGAGAGGTTTGGATTTTCAAAATCCCATGGCTTTAATATGGTCATTGTGTGTGTGAAAATGGAACATGATATGGTTGCAGGAAGTTATCGGATCCACACAGCTAAGTATTTTGTGGTTTCATGATTATTACTTATCCACAATTTTTTTTTTTTTTTTTTTGTCTTATTCCTTCTATCATATTAAAAAGAAACATTAAAATAGAGAGAACAATGCATGAATCACCTTCCTCTGCAACCGAATCTCAATTGCTTCAACCTTTAAGAACCCCCCCCAAGTTGAGCATGTTTGAGCCAACATTTACAACGTCCGTTGATCTCCTTTAAAGGCCATATCCATCCCACCATTTGCAACAGCTTTATCTAAAGGCTCTTCCTTTTTCCATCGAAGACTCTTCATTTTCCACCTCCAAATTATAACATATAAACACCAAAGGAAGAGGAAGAGAAAGAGGCCCATTCTATTTTTCACTCTATAAACCCTCGATCAACGGGTTATTTACACCTGCAATCGTCTTCAAGGAATTCATATGCTTTTCTAACTGGCGAGAAATCCTTCCTTGTCCTCCTTTATTAGGTTTTTGCTGAAGAATGATGACTTCTGCAACGGTGAAGATTCTACTGTGAAAGTATATAAAACCCGATCTGCTAGGCCAAGGAACATATGGAAACGTTTACAAATGCACAATGCAGGAAACATGCGATATTTTCATTCTCAATAAAACTTTTTCTCTAAAACCTTTCAAAGAGGGAGTACCCTCCACTGCACTTAGAGAAATCAACATGTTAAATATGCCTCCACTCCACCCACACGTTATAAAGTAATAATTAATTTTATGTAACACAACAGGATTTGAACCCAAAATCTGATGATATACGACGAAAAGTACGTTTTTTTTTTGGATTACAATGATGAAAAGTATTGTTTTGTCCAATCTGGTTTTGTCGTCTTGAAGAATTGTCAAAAATCCGACATTTATGAAGTCGGTTAAGCGACAATATAGTGGTCGGTGAAGCGATGATACTGTCATCGGTGAAGCGATGATCCTTTTGTTGGTTTTGCGACACTTAATGGTCGAATATCCGACAATGTTAACCTATTTTTTGATATATGTTGGAGGAGCTAGTCGATGAGCCGACTAAGTCGATTAGCCGACTAATTAGAGATTAGGCCGGCCGCATAAGGTTGTGTTGGTTGATCGAACCAACATATAGTTATATATAACTGTTTGTAAATCATATATATTAGGATGTTGAGACATATGAGAACTTGGTTCAGTTCTGTATTTGTATGGACCCTCATAATATAATATAATCTGTTATTCTACATCTATGTTGTTGTCTCTTGTCTCTGTTATGTCTGTATGCTTTAATGTGTATTATTGGTAACCCTCTGTGATCCGTGAAATTACAACATTGGTTCCGTTTTCGGTAGTACATATTTGAGATGACTATAAGCAGATGATATCAGAACAGGAGATTAAGAACTGGTGGGAGCGTAAGATAGAAAATTATTTGCAGAATTACGCGAGGAGAAACAGATTGATGACTGCTCAGGTGAAGGAGAGATTCTTCACTGAAACTTATGAGAAGTTCGTAGAATATGTACCCCAGCTTTTGAAAAAAATTATGGATGAAAAAACTGGAAGCGACTAAGGACCAAGAGCTGCTAGAGAAACTGATTCGAGGGGGAAGAAAAAACCTGTCGGAGTGGTTTGAAAAGATCGCTGATGAATTCTATGAGGAGCAAGCTATAGAAGAAAGAACTTCGGTGGAAACCATTCAGAAGAAATTCTATACAGACCTTACCGAGCAGTTCTTGTGGTCTCTACCGACCCTACTATTCAAATTCCTGATAGAAAAAGGAGTGGGTCATATTGTCGAACCTCGTCCGTCACTGCATGAATCGCCACCAAATTCTAGCTGGGTAGAGAAATAGAAAAAGTGGGAGAAATTTATTGCTGAAAGGGAGTGGGAATATTTCCTAAGCAAGTAAACATAACTATCCGAGCTTTCTAAAGCGTCTGGTAGGCTATGGGGGGGTAGCTGGTCATATGTCAGGGTAAAGTGAAGAAGATTCTAGTTGACTAAAAGGAGATACCATCACCAGCAATGAAAAGTCAACCTAAAAAGGAAATCGAACGTACAGTGACACACAAAGGTATGATGGATTTACAGAGAATAGAGAGAGAAGAGGATGAAAAGAAGGAAAGGAAGAAGAGAAATGGCTATAGCACTGCAAAGAGGAATGAGTACTAGGGTGGTAGACCAAGAAAGAAATACACTAGAGTCGGGTCATGACCGACAAGAAGAAGGCGTGGATGAAGAGGCATCACCCATGGAAGAATACTTGTGGATAGAGCAGCATGAAGCTCTCCAAATAGAAGTTCCCCAAGAGATAAGACCTCTGTCTCCAACAAATCCGAGTACTAGGATACAATCCATTGTCGAAGAAGACCTAAGACTAAGAGTTGGTGAGTTTGGTATATGGAGCCAACTAGATGATGAGGTAAATGATGATAATCATCTAGTGATCCATCTACCGGAGGAAGGAAAATAGGTCACACTTCAGATGTACCCTTCCAACCGAAGTATCCACTTACTTTTCCTGACACATGAAGGAGCACCCCCCCTTCCAAATACAGCTTTGGAAAATATAGAAGAGTCGGACCTATAGACAAATAATTGTAGTTGGACATTGACAGGAGAAGTCGAGCCGAACCGACTGCTTTTTAGAGAAGAAACGAAAAACAAAACAACCGATGGGAACAAAATTTCAGTCAACAATAGCTCTACACAAAGAGACAAGCAAAATATCCCACCACCCCCACCACCGCCACCTCCTGGAGGAGATAGCGACAGTGAGTCCGACATGGGTCATAGATCAATGCATATCCCTCTATACAAGGGTGATGAAGATCCTAGATGACATTGGTTCGTCTATGAGTCAACATGGGAGGAAAATCAGGTTACAACTGAAGATCGACAGATGGCATAGTTCGCTAGTGCCTTGAGAAAAAGAGCACTAACGTGGTACATGACCTTTACTGTGAGAACCCCTCAAGCATCTAAAGTAGAAATTAAAGGTGCAATTCTTGTCATTCTTTAAAACTCCATATGCAAAACATCTGGCAGCTAATAAGTTGAAAATAACATCGCAAAAGCCAGCAGAGTCTTTCTGAGAGTATGACAAACATTGGAAATACCTCCTCAACCAACTGGATTATGTAATTGATGAACAACTATTAATTCAGTGGTTCCTTGCAGGTCTATCACAGAAAATTCGGCAGCACATAAGCCTAGAGACATTTAGAACATATGAATATGCGCTTACTAAAGCTCTGCAAGTGGAGATGGACGAAGATTTCCCAGCATATCCCATGAATACTAGACTGGAAGAACAACTAGAAATCATGCATAAATCATTGAAAGAGTTGAAACTTAAGAATCATGATGTTTGGTGCACAAAGTGCTCAATGATTGGACACACAAAAGATAACTGTCAACAAGACATCAACTGATGGGATGTTCTATTTGTTCAGACAAAGTGCTTCTGCGGCATTTTCCAAGAACATGGAGAACACACAATGAAGGATTGCCCGTATAACATGAAAAATGGCAAAGCATCTTGGTGTGCAATCTGTGAAGTAAAAATTCACGCCACGACCGATTGCCACCTATACTTAAAGAACTAACAAAACCACCAAGCAGTCTACTAGACAAACATAGTTGCATAGAACATCAATAACAACCAGTGAAGCAATGCTCAAAACGAATAGAATAATCAAAGGTATGAAGGCCATCGATATGAGAACTAGTTCGGTAACCATCGGGGAGGATATGGAGGTCAAGGTCGATTCTCTGGGAATCGTGACAACCGACCACATCGACCCATCCAATGTTTCACATGCTATAAAGAAGGTCACCGATATGCAAACTTCCCATACAAGGATAGAACTGATTTAAAATTTTGTACTAGCTGTGGAGTCGGGGATCACTCATTAGAGGATTGCCCTACTATGCTTGCTAAAATCAATAAAAAGAAAAATGTTAATGTCTTGTCGTGCGTTCAAAAACATGATGTAATCAATACAAAGAATCCGCATATAGTAACCCGACAAGGGACAAAAATTGAGAGTGATAATCCACGCATAATCAAAATAAAATAAAAGAATGATTATCCTAACCCAGCTAAACAAAAACAATTGTATAAAAACACAACGAATATATTTAAAGAATTTGCTCGACAAGAAGAAGCTGATGATAGTTGATGAAGCACAGTTAAAGAATTAATACGTTTAGTACAAGAGGATAAAGCGATATCTCAATTCATTGAATTATTGTATAATATGAAACACAACAATAATACAGAAAAACAAACCAAAAACATCTCCAATCTAAACTAGAAGGACAAAAGTGATGCCGACCCACTTGTCGACCAAGAAATTGAAGGATACCATGTCCAACAAGTTGTACTCGACTTCGGCTCACAAGTAAACATTATGAATCATGACGCTTGGGAACAACTGGGTAGACCTTGACTATATGAGTCAGGAATATACCTGAAATTATCCAACCAAGGTTTGATCAGACCTATCAGAGTTTGGAGAAATGTTGATATGACAATAAAAGGAATATCGACCAAAGTCAACTTTGAAATTATTGACCCTAAGGAAGGATCCAGTTCCTTCCCAGCGTTAGTAGGTCGACCTTGGGGAAGAAAAATGAAAGCATCGATATCTTTAGACAAAGAAAGGATCAAACTAAAAGGGAATGGATAAAAAGTCATAGTACCTATCCATCCATCCCAAGGAGAACCTTAGATAGAACCTATTGATGAAGAAGTCGACATCCGACAATTATATCAAATACAAAATAATGAATACTACACAAAACCCAATGTCCATGGCGAACTTCACTTAGGCAATCAAGATTCAGTAGGATACAAATAAGACGCAAAATTATATGATTAGGAAGTCAAAAACTATGAAACACAAGCAAGAGGTTGTTGGACCATTCAAATAGTGCAGAAGAAACCAGTCCAACAATTTTTCTTGGTTTCCATCATCCCAAAAATATTTGAAAAAAAAAGCAGGGAATACCCTACCCTAAAACCAACAAATGTAAGTATCAAAAAAACCCTAAGATACAAAGAAAGAGAATCACCGGTTATGCATATAGAACAAGCATCCAAAAACATTGGTGAACATGGCCGACTACAAATCTTAGTAGAAACCTTCACAGGACAAGCTTCTAGATGGTGGGATACCCATCAATCAAGATTGCAGACATGGACAACAGCTTTGACTTACTTTATAGAAAGATTCTCAGGAAAAAGGATAACCAATCAAGCCCAAATACCTATGTTCATCCAAGGGTAGGACCCAGAAGAGCACATAAGAACATGCGAAAAATAGTGGAAAAGACCTTGGTATAAGGACGAACGTACATGGCCACACCTGTTTCCATGGACGCTATCCGACTTACCAAACAAATGGTACAAAATGGAAGAAGCATGGGGTGAAAAATTCCTATGGCATGAACTTAGAGAGAATTTTATCAAAGACTTCAACTTTATACCACAAAATGAAAAGTTAGTCGAAACTGCAAAACAAATCAAGGCGTTTATAGAACCGACCAGTAACAACACCCTAACACAAAATTACGACCAACCGACAATAACATGCAATAACATACAAACCAAGACAACACCACAGTCAACAAGACTACAAATGGGAAATGAAAATCCAAAAGGGAAAAGATTTTGATGGAAATCATACCATTCAGAAACAACAAACCAATTCACATAGTACTTAAAGTCGAGCCAAATGACAAAGAAGACACTGACCGAATAACTGCAACAGACTTTCCTGCTCCATTTTCATAGTTTAAAGAAGGGAGCTGACCAATCAATGAAGCCAAAGCACCAAAATGGTTAGATGCTAAAGTGAAAACTAAAGAATTCGACATCTCAAATGATGATCGAAAAAAAATGGCAAAAAATGGAGACTACTGGAGTGAAGAACAAAAAATAGAAATAGTAAACTTACTAAAAGAATTCCAGGATGTATTTGCTAGAGACTACAAAGATCTCAAAGGTCTATTCCATGAAATGGGTGAAATGAAGATCGACATCAAATCTGATGTCCGACCTGTAAAAAAGAGTCCATATAAATTAGCTCATAAATACAAAGAGATAGTCAAGAAAGAGATTGATAATATGCTTGCAGCAGGAATTATCTACCCTATTGACCAATCAGAATGGGCAAGCCCAATGGTCGTTCAACCAGAGAAACATGACTCGACAAAGCTAAGGATCTGTGTCCACTTCAGAGAATTAAACAAAGCTACATTAACCGACCCATTTCCAACACCTCATGCAAATGAAATCTTAAATGAAGTCGCAACACATGAATGCTACTCATTTACAGATGGATTCTCAGGTTATAACCAAGTACCGATAGCCAAAGAAGACTAGAAAAAGACAACATTCATATGTGAATTTGGCTCATTTGCTTACAGATTTATGCCTTTTGGACTAAAGAACGCACCTGTAGTATTTTCGAGAATTGTGGTCAAAACATTTCAAGAATATATTTACAAAACAATGGCAGTATATTTCAATGATTGGACAATATAATCTATGCTGAAAGATCACTGCAAATGGCTAAGGCTCATGTTGGAATGATGCCAAAAATCCAGCTATCTCTGAACATAAGGAAATGCATATTTCTAACCCCTATAGGGATGCTATTAGGACACATTGTCTACAAAGAAGGCATCAAGGTCGACTTTGCAAAAATAAAAATTATCCTTGACTTAAAACCATTGGTGAACCCAAAACAAGTCAGGGTACTACTTGGTCATACAGGATATTACAGGAAATTCATAAGATACTATTTATATATGACCTATCCATTGGAAGAACTATTAAGAGAAGATCAGGAGTTTGAATGGACAGAGGAATGCAACATATCATTTGAAACACTAAAAAGGAATCTAGTCGAAGCACCCATTATAAGGTTCCCGAATTGGTCGACCAAATCTCACATACACATCGACGCATCAGGACTAGCAATAGAAGCAATCTTAACACAACCAGGGGTCGACGGAATGGACTACCCCATAGTTTATAGCAGCAAAAAATTAAATAAAGTAGAAAGGAACTATTCGACAATAGATAGAGAAGCATCAGGAATGGTATTTGCACTACAAAAGTATCGACATTACCTACTAGCCAACCCTTTCATCTTTTATACCGACCACCAAGCATTAAAATACCTTGTAAAGAAATTATTACACCATGGGAGAATTTGTCGATGGCTACTTCTATTCCAAGAATTCAAATTTAAAGTCATTGTTAGACCAAGAAAATTAAATGTCGGACCCGACAACTTGTCACGCATCGACACAAGAGAGGAACCGACAGGAGTCAAAGATGACCTGTCAGATGCACATTTATTTTGAATAGAAGCAGTCCTAGCAGAATTAGATGAAATAGCTCAATTCTTAGAAAATAGACAAGCACCAGAGGGCATGAGCACGAAAAAGAAACAAATCTTAGCCATGAAAGCTGCACCATATAGCCTCATAAATGGATTTTTATATAATATGGGCTTGGAAAACATCCTCAGAAGATGCGTATTAGAACATGAAAGAGATAATATCATGTATGAAGCACATTATGGATTGACGGGAGGACATTTTCAAGCGGACACAACTGCCAAGAAAATCCAACAGTCAGGGCTATGGTTGTTGACACTATACAAAGACTGCAAAAAGTTTGTGAGCCAATGCGACAAATGTCAACGACTGGGTCGACCTCTGCCTAGTACAGAAATTTCCTTGATATAAGTAAACCCAAGTTTTACATTTTAAATCTGGGTCATCGACTTCATAGGACCATTCCCCATCCCAACAAAAAGAATAGGTGCAAGGTACATAATAACTACAGTAGAATATGTAACCAAGTGGGAAGAAGCAGAACTAGTCAACACATGTTCCAGTGAGATAGCTGCTAAATTTACCTATGAAAATATAATTACCAGATTTGGATGTCCAATAACCCTAATCAGTGACCAAGGTTCACACTTTATTAATAAAACCATCAAAGCACTAACAGACTAGTTCAAAATTGACCACCGATATAGTACAGCTTATCACCCCCAGTCGAATGGAGCAATCGAGGCATTTAACAAAACATTAACAAAGGGACTAATTAAAATTTGTAATATTGACAAGGATGATTGGGACAAAAAGATACCTGCAGTACTATGGGCTTACAGAACAACATACAAGCATTCGACCGACCAAACACCGTTTCGACTAGTCTATGGACAAGAAGCAGTTGTTCCACTACATTTTCGACAACAAACACCTATCATAGCAGATATTTTACATGTCAATGTCGAACAAGGTAGGAAGGACAGACTGATGCAATTAAGCAAGATAGAAGAACATTGACTGATTGCTCTACAACACCAAGAAATCCAAAAACAACAGTAGAACGCTTGGCACGATCGCAATATCAAAAACAAGAATCTGTCGGTAGGGGATCTCGCCTTACTATAAACAATCGAGTAAAAGGAAAACCCAAAAAGTTACACATAGAATGGATGGGACCTTATGTTGTCAAAGAAATTCATACCAACGGATCAGTCCGACTAAGGACATTACAAGGCATAGTATTTCAGAAACTTGTTAATGGTGCCCGACTAAAATGATACAAAAATTAAAACAAGTTAAAAAAAAAAAACATAAAACATAACGACCATAACTGTCAGACAAAAACTATAAAAATCTAAAAAGATTAAAAACAACAAAACAGAACCAACACCCTTAACCCAGGATGACAGGAAACCAATGCTTCGACAGCCGACATCAAACCCATCGACATACCACCGTTGACCGCTGACATGATCGACATCGACCAATGACCCTGAAGTTCAAATCACGCCTTCATGACTACGGTTAGAAGGAGTGCCAAAATCAAATCACCATTAACACAAATCCCAGAGACCGCGCTGTACCATCACTTCCACCATTAATACACCCATCGACAGAAACGTCAACTGCTCCACCTATAAATACCGGACCAGAAAAGGATCATTCACAGTATTTTGAAGAGATAGAGCAATTCAACAATTAGAAAGTTGAGAATCGAGAACCTATAAGTAAAGTCGACCAAGAAACTGATGAGATGGCACCAAAACAAACCAGAGCTATAGCTACAAAGACAAAGGAACTACAATCTGCTGAAACCCCATTGATGAGAAGGTTAAGAAACATCAAGAACGACAAGGTACAAGAAACCTCATTGGAAAAAACATGGGCCAAAATCAAGGAATGGGCCTATGTCGAAAAGAAACAAACATAAGCAGCAGAGAAGATAAGCCACAGTTCCATTATGAACTACATGAACACACCGTTCATGGTGAGTTTTGGAGTAACAAAGGAAACACCAGTAAAATTCATTATCAGCCAGTACCACAATGGGAAATTTTACTTCGATAAACCAGTCGAAATATCTGAAGAATTCATATACAAACTGACTGGTCTTTCCAACCAAGGCGATCCAGTCCCTGTCGGCATAAAAGAAGGACTGGTAGAACATTTAACTGGAATGCCCTCTGGGAAGAATTCAAAAGGGCTAATGATTATCCAAGCCCGGACGCCACAAATTGTGGCCAAAATCATAGCAACAGGGCTCACACCTACAGGTCAAGGGAGTGACCTGAAGCTGGATATGCTAGAAGCAGTAGATACAATAGCGGAAACAGGAAAAGTATACAGATGGGATCAGTATGTAACCGACATGCTCAAAAGTATATATGGTAAATGCCAGGAGTTGGGCGGGATTATAAGGTTCCCATCTCTAATAATTTGGATAGTGATGTACCACTTGTGCCCAGTCGAGGACAAGCAGTTCCAAGAACCGACAAAATTCCACATGTGGAGGTTCAAGCCATTTGCGCACACTGGAACAATGAAAGAACTAGAAAATGGAAAAGTACTGTTGGAAAACTAGCTCCAACACCTGAAAATCCAGATGACCATATGGAGGATGCCTCAGAACATCCGACGAAGTCTGCCAAAAATAACACACATCCAACTAGAACTCAACCACACCATGGTTTGGTATATGCAGGTAGCAAAAGCAAAACCTCTCGATTATTACCCAACAATCAAAGAGATCTTCCGTGAGCTAGCTCGACAATTCAGCATAAAATTATCCATACCAGCAAAGGCCAAGGAAGGCAACCTAGCAATTGAAGAAACACTGACAGACAAGGAGAAGGAAGAATACTATCAACTCCAACTACACATCAACACCTTTATGTCGGAAGAAACACCAATAGAGGACACCAATAGATTACAAAAAACAATCATACCACCAACGACCCAAAGGGGAAGTACACCGACATAGCATCAGGTAACCAAACTAGCTGAAGAAAGTATCAACCCAGTTCAACAGTAGGATGGAGGGGAAGAACTAGAGAAAGACATTGAGCCCAACAATCCTGAATATGCCATAACCAAAGACAAAATAAAAAAGCTAGAAAAAAAATAGCATCCGTAAGAAAAAAGGAAATGGAAACAAAAGGGAAGGGGAAACGCAAGATGATCCTTTCATAATTAGAATATGAAGAATAACTAGTAGCTCCCTCCATCGACATCATAGAAGATGCTGTAGCGAATAAAGTTTTGGTTGAGACACAGTTCAAAAGCTTTGTCGAGTCGGGAGCACAACAAGGTCTGCTGAAAAAGGTAAAAAGCACAAACACTTCAACGGCTAAAAACGTTGTCGATTTAGTTTCTACACCTCCACCCCCATCTCCGACCCAGATCACATAGGAAGAAATTTCATAGCTACCCACTATAAGCCCAATTGACATATGTAAAAAAGTTATGCCAGAAACCTTGAAAGAGAGGTTCGACTAGGATAGTGATTTCCAGTCATACATTGAGAAATTGCTTGAACTACTCACTTCTGTCCAGAAGATCACCACTAGATGTCCTCTAATTGAAGCTAGTGGATCAAGGAAGCTCATTCCTTCACAACATAGAGAAATACCCTAGAAGCCAAGGTCTGTGGGAATTATAAAGTCGACATTCGTGAGGAATCCCGACAAGATAGCTCAAGTTGTCGCAAGTCAAACCTCATTATTTATCCATACCGACATCCCACCCCCTCCATTAGCCAATGAACCAGCAAGATATGTGGAAGAAGAGAACCTGGAAGAAATCAACTGGGTAATCCACAACCTATTCTATGATGACCTAGAGGATTCACCACCACAAGTAGAGGACCCGACACCAAGTGACCATATCCCTACCACACTAATTACACCCGTCCATTCACCATCTCCACCACCACTTCCAAATCCAGAACCTACACCTGAACCCTCTGCACAAAATCCCCCAGATACACATCCAGCTACAGAGTTCACCCAAGGAATCCAACCAGAAGTTACAACGACCGTTGTAGATAAAAAACCAGAAAACCTAACACAAGAAAATCAACCATAGGGGAGTCTAAGCCTTGTAGACGCATAGGCACAACAATAGGAAGATCTGCATAAAAACAAAAGGAAAAGAGACAGAAATAAGAAGAACCACAAAAAATAGTCATAGTTGACAATGGTCCACATTAGCCAACTTGGGTCAACCACTGCAGTCGACGCAACCAATCTAAAAGACGGAGAGTTAGGACAAATCTTAGAAACTATGGCCATTGCAGCAAAAACAAGAAGCCAGACCAGATGCAAGGAGCTTGATGACATTGAGAAGGAACAAGTCGAATTCCAGTTAAAATACAGAAACTTAGCACAATCTATAATACCAGGATCGATGGAAGCCGACACCAACAAACCACTTGAAAATGCATATCAACTATTTGAGAGTGTGGTGTCGACCCTACATGTACATATGCAAAATACAAAAGAAGAGAAAAAGAAGATACATCTATATTACTGATGCAACAATACACAACATTCTCAGAAGCTTACAAAGTGCTACAAGACCACATGGAAGAGTCTGTGATTACAGAAGGGGTACTCCAGGACTAGCCCACTTATTACAGGAAAGTATTTCAACAGACCTGACAGACTCGAGGACAGATTCAAGCATTGGAAAAGAGAAAAAGCATTGAAGAAGCACTGATAAATACAATTCAAGATCAAATCGTGTTGGAGATAGCCAAACTACAGAGACTCGAGAGATAGGCACACTGGTGGGTATAGCAAGCACTCCCAAGCAGGGAGAAATTAGATACCATCTGCTCGTAGATGAAAAGACTACTAGAGACAACAAAATAAAAGGACCAGTTCATGGGACTTGACATGGAAAGAATAGCAGACCTTTCCATTCAGGAGAAGATGTCTACTTTATCAAGTATTACAACAATGACCATCGACATCTAGAAAGTACTTCAAATTTGGACATAATTTCAACATCAACTGGTCGTTACAGTAGAAGCAATCATTGAAGTATGCATACAGAAGCGACCAACCATCTGACTTCATAGCCCATGAAAGAAAAACAAGAAAATAACTATCTTAAGACAGTAAATATTTTGAGTACCTCCCCTGTTTCTTCAAGACGAAGAAAGATTTTGTTCCTAGGGGAGATGTTGGAGGAGCTAGTTGGTGAGCCAACTAAGTCGATTAGCTGACTAATTAGAGATTAGGTCAACTGCATAAGGTCGTGTCGGTTGACCGAACCAACATGTAGTTATATATAACTGTTTTTAAATCATATATATTAGGCTGTTGAGCCATATGAGAACTTGGTTCAGTTCTGTGTTTGTATGGACCCTCATAATATAATATAATCTGTTGTTCTACATCTTATATGTTATTGTCTCTTGTCTCTGTTATGTCTGTATGCTTTAATGTGTATTATTGGTAACCCTCTGTGATCCATGAGATTACAACAATATAGTATTAGGTTGTTTTTTTGCAACAGTAACTAGGTTAATATCGTCGGATATTCGACGACAGTTAAATTTGAAAACATGTAAATTAGAGAAACATTTTGACATGTGTTATAGAGATTTTCACCCCACTAGGTGAATCACACATTGTATGGCCTTCCCTTGTCCCGCTGCAGACTCATTAACCCCTTTGGACCACTTCATATCTTTTAATGTTACCTTGATCATCCCTAAAAACATTAGAATATTGATATACGCGGCTTTTCCCTCGATATCCGCGTACATACGCGGATATTTCCCCTATAGTCGCGTACATCGGGATGTGTACATAAATCCAAATCCTTTTGGACTGTTCCTTGACTTGGATCCGACTCATATGACTCCTGGCCTTCCATATGCCTTGAGATCGCATGGATTCGACCCTTCATTATCCCTTGTGAAGCTATATAAGGAACCCGTTGGTACATTGAAAGGGGGGAGATAAGAGAACTTTGAGAGTAACAAAACTATAGTCCATTGTTGCCAAGATTTATGCTTGAGTCTGCATCCCTTTGTCCCTTGGAGCACTGTTGTGTTCTTCCCAAGCTTGCCTTTCACTAGTAAGCTTGCTATCGAAGTGATGGAGGATTGAGGTGGTGGAGGCCCAAGTGGGGGATTCAGTTTCTCCGATTCGCAGACGTGCCATCAGAGGTTGTCACTTGTAATCTCTGATTCTTATTAATAGAAATATCTTTTCCTATCCAGTAATGTGTATTTGAATGAATATTGTTTCCATTGGAATATGTCGAATGCTTTTACATTATTGATTATATATGCTAGAATAGATCTAACACCATGAAATATAGTATGCTTGTATTGTTTACTTGTTGTTGAGGACGTGCTATAACAATTCAAGCTGAAGATTGGAAAGCTCAACGGGGATCTACTACAACCGTCCGGAATAAGGTACGAGGTTCGATCCTTTAGTGTTAGATTGTTTTATTTCTATTGCATATTGGGAAAGATTGATTTCTGGAGTCTAGCTGTCTGTTGTGGTACCCCAAGCCATAGGAATTTCTCTCCGTAACAACATGTTTTCTATAGAAGCGATGAACGGTTTGTGTAAATTATTTATTCCTTGATGGATGGTTTGAGGAATTGTTTTATTGTTCGACGGACAGTTTGCGGGATTATTTTTTTCTTCGACAGATAGTTTGCGGAATTTTTTTATTCTTCAACAAACTACCGTTTGTGAAAATAGTGATGCGTGGACCTTGAGTTTTTAATATTGTCAATAGTGTTCATTCACAAAGTTTGTGACAAAATGTCAAATAGCGATATTCTTGATCCAAAAGAACAAAATTGAAAATTGCTTGCTAGACTGTGGGACGCAGCGAAAAGAAGGGGTGATGGGAAATGTTATTGTCCCTGTAGTCAATGCAGGGGATTTAAGAGGAGAATAATATTGATTGCAACAACCACAAAACATTGTAGGGAACACATACACACTGAGGGGGGGAATGAATATCGTCCATTTGTAAGTTTACAATTATAAAGTTTTTTTTATATATATTTTTGCTTTGGTAAATGGATGTATTGTTTTAATATTTCCTATATTAACTTATATCTATTGATGTATTCATGTAATTATAAAGGAGAGACATTCTATGACATATCGTCCAGAGGAAGTGCTTTCAAAACAAGTACCGGAGGAACATGGAGCGCCTATGCTTAGTGGAGAACAAGTGAATGATCATATTGAAGAAGATGATCATACTGATAATGTAGTTGAAGATGATGGTACAAATACATTGATCCATGATTCATTTAATGTTAGAATGAATGATGACGATGATGATGATAATGAAAATATTGATGAATTTGATGATGTTCACGATATACCTCTTCTTGAGAAGGCATATAAACCCCTTTATGAAGGCTTGAAAACAAATCTTCTCTCTTCTATATTGTTGATAATGAACTTGAAGGTTATGAATGGTACTTCAAACATATCAATCATACAGATGTTAAGGTACGATCGTGAAAAACTATTTATCTTTATTCCTCGAATAATTGTATTATTAATTCATAATTCAAATTAATATGGATGAAGTGTGTTTCGTTAATATCATTTACATATTATATTAAATCTATTTTTATTTTTATTTGATGTAGCTTGATAGCTGAATTTTTATTACCACCATCAAATATTTTACCTTGTACATATAGATATTTATCTTCCATCATGAAAGAGATTGGAATGCATTATAAAGAAATTCATGCATGCCTTGATGATGATGTTATATATTATAATCAACATGAATTTGCAACAGAATGTCATATAAGTAGATATCGATCAGATCAAGTAAAAAAAAAGGCGCTTCACTGTTAGAAAATAGGACCGCAGAGAAATAATAGATATACAGTTAAATCAATAAACAAGATGCAAAACACATTAAAACATTACAAAGAGACACAGATATAACGTGGTTCACCCAAACAATGGTCTACATCCACAAAGAAATTTGCCAGTCGTTTTATTACAGTCCAGAAAGATGAAGGGATACACCTTGCAACAAAACCATTGCACTTCCTCTTCACGCTCTCACAGTCTCTCTTCCAGTACAATACAATACCATATCCAGTCGATTTACAATGCTCTCTTTTATAGGGCAAATACCATGGGAAAAAATTCTAGGGTTAACCCAATACCATGGGTCCGCAATACTGTTGGCCAACACACATCCCAAATTTTTTTTTGGGGGCTCCGCCCTCGAACCCCCATTTTCTTGGGGGCGCTGCCATCGAACCCCTTTTTTCGGGGTGCTTCTCTGAACCCCAAGGCACGGGGAATGAGTGTATAGTACTCCTAGGTTACAATCACAACTGAATAATATCTCTAGATCTGGAAGATTAGGCTCCACAACCAACAATCTCCAACTTGGAGACTAATCACAGCAACTCTACCACTACTGCACTTACTGGACCTTTGACTTGACAAATTTCTTCTTTTCACCTTCATGCTTTAATGCCAACAGAAACCGAGCAAGAACTCAGTTTCTCTCTGGTTACTCCCTTTGTCAACATGTCTACAGGATTCTGGCTAGTGTGAATCTTTTCCAGTTTTAGCAGTTCTTCATCTAGAACAGATCTTATGAAGTGGTACTTGAGTTCTATATGTTTAGTCCTCGAATGAAAAACTAAGTTCTTTGCAAGATGAATGGCACTATGGCTGTCACTGTACAGCCTACTATTCTCCTATTTCTTACCCAATTCTTCCATGAACCTCTGCAACCAAATCATCTCCTTACTAGCCTCTGTAGCAGCAACATACTTTGCTTCTGTTGTTGAAAGTGCAACAACCTATTGCATTTTTGAAATCCAACTTACTACTGTTCCACCTATAGTGAACACATACCCTGTGGTGCTCCTCCTACTGTATTTATCACCAGCCATATCTACATCAACATATCCCTGTAGAACAATATCTGAACCTCCAAAACATAATGCATGAGAAGTGGTACCTCTCAAATACTTGAGAATCCACTATATTGCTTTCCAATGCTCTTTACCTGGATTATTCATATACTTGCTCACAACTCCCACTACATGTGCAATATCTGGTCTTGTGCACACCATGGCATACATCAAGCTTCCAACCACTGATGAATAGGGAATCCTAGACATGAAATCTATCTCTTCCTGTGTCTCTGGACACATCTCCTTACTTAGTTTGAAATGGCTGGCTAAAGGTGTACTAACTAGTTTCGCATTCTGCATTCTAAACCTCTGCAACACCTTTTCTATGTACTCACCTTGAGACAATGTCAATTTGCAATTTTTCCTTTCTCTTGTTATTCTCATACCAAGGATTTTCTTTGTAGCACCCAAATCCTTCATCGCAAATGATTTAGCTAGTTTTCTTTTGAGCACATTTATATCCTGGATATTAGACCCTACAACAAGCATGCCATCCACATACAATAACAAGATAATATATCTTCCGTTATCTATCCTCTTGAAATAAACACAGTGGTTAGAATGACATCTATCATAACCTTGTTCTGTCGTAAAGTTATCAAATTTTAAATAACACTTCCCTGGAGCTTGCTTCAGGCCATACAAGCTCTTCTTCAGCCTACAAACCAAATTCTCCTTCCCTTTGACCTCATACCCTTGTGGCTGCTGCATATAAATATCTTCCTCCAAATCCCCATGGAGAAAGGCCATTTTTACATCTAATTGTTCAAGATGCAAATCTTCTACCGCCACTAGACTTAAAATAGTTCTAATTGAAGTCATTTTAACAACAGGAGAAAATATTTCATCAAATTCTATACCTTTATTTTGTGCAAACCCCTTTACAACAAGTCTAGCCTTGTATTGCTTCTTTCCTCCATCTTCTTCCTTCAACCTGTAAACCCATTTATTCTACAATACCCTTTTTTCTGCAGGCAACTTAACTAGATCCCAAGTCTGGTTTCTTACCAATGAGTCCATCTCCTCATACATGCCTTGCTCCCACTTCTTTCTAGTTTCTACCTGCATTGCTTCTTCAAAACATTTTGGCTCACTAGAATCAGTCATCAATAAATAATACAGTGAAGGAGAGAATCGTTCAGGGGGTCTACTTAACCTGGTAGACTTTCTTACAGTTGTAGGAGTTTCAGGTACCTGCTGTTGTTCTTGATTTTCTGGTGCTTTTGGAACTTCATTTTCTTTGATTTCATCAAGCACTGTGTACTCTGTGTTTTCCTTTTCTTATTTCTTTCAATGTAACTGATCTTTGTACATGACCTTTTCATTGAATACTACATCTCTACTCCTAATGATTTTGCGATTTTTAGGATCCCATAAGCGATAACCAAAATCATCAACCCTGTATCCAATAAAGGTACATTTCTTGGATTTAGCCTCACGCTTTGTTCTATCATCTTTATTAATATGGACAAATGCTTCACAACCAAAAGTTCTCAGAAAAGAGTATTTAACCTGTTTACCTGTCCATGCCTCCTCTGGAATGCCACCATCCAAAGCGCTTGAAGGCCCTCTATTTATTAAATAAACAGCAGTGTTTACAACATCAGCCCAAAACTATAAGGGCAACCCTGCATGCAATCTCATACACCTTGCACGCTCCATGATCGTTCTGTTCATCCTTTCTGACACACCATTTTCTTGGGGTGTTCCAGGGACTGTCTTCTCTCTGTGAATCCCATTGTGTGAACAGTAACTGTCAAACTCCTTGCTGCAGTACTCGCCTCCATTATCAGATCTGAGACATTTCAACCTTTTTCCTGTCTCATTCTCAGCCAAAGCTTTCCACTTCTTAAAAGTATCAAACACATCATATTTCTGTCTAATGCAATAAACCCAAGTTTTTCTAGTTGCATCATCAATAAAAGTAACATAATAACTAGAGCCACCAAGAGATTGTACCTGAGCTAGTCCCCATACATCTGTATGGATAAGCTCTAACTTTTCACTCTTCTTTTGTTTCCCAACCCTAATAAATCTAACTCTCTTCTGTTTTCCATAAACAGAGTTCTCACAAAATTCCAAACTTACCTGCTTCAGATCTGGAAGCAGTTACCTTGAGTGGAGAATATGCATCCCCTTCTCACTCATGTGGCCAAGCCTATGATGCCACAACGCTGCACCTATTTCTATGGAAGCTACATAAATAGAATAATTAGTATTATGAGGACGTAAATATAACGTACCTATCCTATCTCCTTTTGCAATTACCATTGATCCTTTAGTGACCTTCCACCACATTTTTCCAAATGTAGACAAACAGCCACCAACTCCCAACTGCCCTATTGAGATTAGATTTATTTTCATAACAGGAATGTGCCTTACATCCTTTAGCAACCAGTCATTTCCATTATTTAGCTTAATCCGTACCTTACCCTTTCCAACAATTTTACATGGTTCATCATCACCCAATAACACATGCCCAAAATCACCTCGAACATAATCATAAAAGAATTTCCTATGGGGTGTAGCATGACATGAAGCCCCTGAATCTACTACCCAGTAATCACTAGTATTATCTAATGCAAGAATCAAAGCATCTTGTAACACATCACCTGCTACATTAGCTTCCTGGGTAGTCTCTTGCTGCCTCTCACCTTTCTTCTTTGGTGCTCTGCAGTCTTTCTTAATATGTCCTTTCTTACCACAGTTCCAGCATTCTATTTTTCCGAACTTGGACTTGGATCTTCCCTTTTTAGACTTGCCGTGATTTCTTGGGCTCCTTCCTCTCTCGTTTTGTCTCCCTCTGCTCTCCATGGTCAACGCATTACCTGATGTCTCAACTGTGCTTTTCCTTCGCATTTCCTCGCTAAGAATAACACTAACAACATCATCAAACTTAAGAGTGTTTGAACTAGGGACAGAGTTACTTACAGCCATGACCAAGCTATTCCAGTTTTCTGGCAATGTGCACAAGATTAGAAGAGCTCTAACCTCATCATCAAAGTTCACTTTTACAGAACTTAACTGACTGGTAAGTGTATTAAACTCATTTAAATGGTCAGCAACAGATCCACCTTCCGACATCTTCATATTAAATAAACGCTTCATTAAAAATACCTTGTTAGAAGCTGAGGGTTTTTTGTAGAGCTTACTCAATGCGCTCATCATACCCTCTGTTGTTTTTTCTTTCGAAATATTTAAGGCCACCGATGAAGCTAGGCACAACCGTATTGTTCCTAGTGCCTTTTTGTCAAGAACCTCCCATTCTTCATCCTTCATAGCCACCGATTGTTTTGCTTTTCTGCCCAATGTCAGGTACAGATATTTCTGGTACAGATAGTCCTCCATTTGCATCTTCCATAACTGATAGTTTTGGCCGTTAAATTTCTCAACCCTAAACTTTCCTTCTTCCGCCATTTCTCCCACTTGAACTAGGAACCCTTCTTTCCTGCGAGTTTACCAATCAAATAGACCTTTTGGATCTGATACCAATTGTTAGAAAACAGGACTATAGAGCAATAACAGATATACAGTTAAATCAATAAACAATATGAAAAACACATTAAAACATTACAGAGAGACACATATATAACATGGTTCACCCAAACGATGGGCTACGTCCACAAAGAAATTTGCCAGTCCTTTTATTACAGTCCAGAAAGATGAAGGGATACACCCTGCAAAAAAACCGCTGCACTTCCTCTTCACACTCTCACAGTCTCTCTTCCAGTACAATACAATACCATATCCAGTTGATTTACAATGCTCTCTTTTATAGGGGAAATACCATGGGAAAAAATTCTAGGGTTAACCCAATACCATGGGTCTGCAATACTGTTGGCCAACACACATCCCAAATTTTTTTTTCGGGGGCTCCACCTCCGAACCCCCGTTTTCTTGGGGGCGCTACCCCCGAACCCCCTTTTTCGGGGCGCTACCCTGAACCCCAAGGCAGGGGGAATGAGTGTACAGTACTCCTGGGTTACAATCACAACTGAATAATATCTCTGAATCTGGAAGATTAGGCTCCACAACCAACACTTCACAAGGTTCTTCGTTATATTCCCATCATTCCACGTTTTCAATGGCTATTCAGGTGCAATAGGATAGCACAATTTATGGATTACCATGCAAGGAATAGAAGTTGTAGCTAGGGTTTTCACCCTAGCTTGTGCTAATGAGCACCTACTAAGGAATCTGGATTCCTTAGTAGCAGTTCGATTAATGTAAATGAAAATAAACTAAACTGAAACAGAAAAAGTAAATGACAGAAAGTGAAAACAACAAGAAAATGTATAAAGGTATTTTGTATTTATGTTACCTCTGATGAAGAGGTTGGTGGAGTCCGT
>LPNX010218444.1:26493-52295 GCA_001517045.1 Pseudotsuga menziesii | reverse complement strand
TTTTTGTGGGATTTTCAGGGAAATATGGTAGGCAAATGGACAAATGAGCCATGTAGTGAGGTAGATGAGGTAGTTAACCATTTTTGGGTGTTAACAGAAGTCAAGATGATGTTATTCAAATTCCTGCAGATGGTTATGCATTTAGAGATATGGAGGAAAAGTGGCTTCAATTTAAAGAAGAACCTCGTAATCTTATGATTTCTTTAGCCGCAGATGGTGTTAATCCATTTTCATAGATGAGATCCATTTACATGGTGTGGCTTATTTTTGTTATCAACAATAACATTCCTCCATGGTTGTCAATAAAGAGGAAGCACATAATGTTGTCAATGATTATTCCAGGTATATTGTGTATACAACTGTTTTATTTTTAATGTAGTTGTGGCATCTCATTTGTCGTATTTTGTTTCCTAATATCATATATACAATTTTTATTATACTTTTGTGCATGGTTTATATAACTTAATGGTTCTCATAATTATATATTATATATGTACTTCAAATCAATTAGGTAACTTCCAAGTCAAAGATATGAATGCATATATCGAACCTCTTATAGACGAGATACTAAAGTTATGGAATGGCATCAATATGTATGACATATCTATACCAATAAGACAAATGCAATTTCAATTCCATGCAATGGTTGTATGGACAATACACGATGCCCTAGGGTTAACCCATTTTTGTGGTTTGTATTTTTAAGTTCCACTTTAATTGCATTTAATTATATGAAGTAGTTAATATAGTTAATATATAATTATAATTGACATAGATATTCCATATCTATATATTGTAGGTATTCAGACGAAGGGAAGATTTGCATGTCCAGTTTGTGGTCCTATGATCAAATATCGTCGCTCAAAAATATTAATAAAGGAGGTGTTTGATGATTATAGGCACTTCCTCTCTAAGAATCACAGGTATAGAACAACCGAAAAAAATCTTTTCAACGGGAAGCAAGATACTGCATTAAAACCACAGAGAATGACACCTCACCTTTGGAATATGCAATATAATAGAAATCGTCAAGCTGGTACGTATGGATAATCTTATATGAATTGTTATTTCTTTTTATTGTGTGTTGTTTACTGTAGTTACCATAATTTATTTTTGTAATTTATTTATAAACTAATATTCATGATGTCCATTGTGATCATGAAGGCAGTAATGGACTTCCATGAGGAATGAAAATTTATCCTATACAATTTAGCAGGTTGCCCTACTATGAGCACCTAAGAATTTCTCATTGGTTTGATTCAATGCATATCAGAAAGAATGTGACTGAATCATTATGATGACTATTGGAGATAAGGATCGAGAAAGAAAAAATTGTGAAATTTTGCAAAGACATTCAAGAAGGAAACCATGCAATGAAATATGCCATTCAATTTCATATTAACGGACACCAAGTTAATATAAACTCAATTCCATGGATGTTTACGGAGCAGCAAAGTAATGTTGTAAAAGAGGTCATGCATAAAATTAAATTTCCCACTGGATTTTGTACGAACATGAAGAAAATCATAACAAAGAAAATGATTTTGTGGGGGTCAAAACACATGATTGGAACGTCTTCATGAAGGTAATTATTATTTTTATGTCCATATAATTATTCTTTTTCTTTAAATCCATTGCATATTGTTGTTATGTTGTTTATCTACTCTTTGTTTAAAAAATGATGTGGTTTGTATATTGTTACAGTATGTTCTACCTCTCTCTCCCTCAGACAACTTCGACAACAATGTCAAACAAGTTATATATAATCTTGGGAAATACATGAGGTAACTAGTGATTATTTGCATGTGCCTAGTGTTCCTTTAATTCTTCGTATAGTTTATATTTGTTTTTTACACACTAATTAATGTTTTTTTTTGTTAAATATCATTATTAGTTTACGTCACTTGTAGATGGTTGTCATCTAAATAAATCCATAAAGAAGATATAAAGTATTGGAGGAGGGGAATTCCTCGTCTCATGTGTGAAATGCAGAAGCATCTATCGTCAAAAATTTTCAATGCACAGGAACACTACCTCATACACCAAGTTGAGGAGATTGAATTGCGTGGACCTGTGCACTCAAGGTCCATGTGGATGGTTGAGAGGCACTTGAAATTTATGAAGGGTTTGGTTAGATAACGAGCACATGCTGCGGGTTCTGTGATGGAGGGATATATGGTATACCAAAACATCTTGTATGTTAGTGAATATCTTCCTAATTTAGCGTCAAAGCTCAATTTACGTTGCATTTGTGATCCGAACTTCAATAACAATTTTTAAGGAGAGTACCTGAAGGGGAAAGGTAGATCGAGGAAGGTGAAAGGTAAGTATTTTCTAGTGGATGTTAATTAATATAATACATTTGAGTGTTGAATTTTATGTATATATATCATACATATTCTATATGCATATTCAATTTATTGCATCAATTAAGAGCATATACTTTGTTTAGAACATTTACATTTGTTTTGAATTTTAATGTTTTTTGTCATTAAGCAGTTGGTTGAGAGTGGGAAGTAATTCATTTATACATCGCAAACAATCTTGACTAGATGAAGGTATGGATTGAACGATGTGAAAAATCGGGTCATGGAATATCATGGGAAGGTGTGGCTTCATTGGTAAAAGTAGCACATCGCAATGGAGATACCAATCTTACACACAGGGAAATCGATTTAGCAAATGGTTTAAAAGATAAGCATGCAAGCATATTAATCAACCACTCTAATTCATTTTTGTTGCAAATTACATATTGGTGTACATGTTGTTATTTTCCCTATACATGGCTGCATAAACATGCACTTAATCATAAATAGTGAATCATTATGTAATCTTTTATGGATTGCTTGTTGTTGGTAAAACACCATAAGGCTATGGTCTGCAATGGCTGTAGAAATTGCATAAAAAAGTTGGATGAAAGAAATAAAACATCATATTGTGGGATATCTGCAGTCTTTGAGGTGATCAATGTTTCATCTAGAAATGACAGACATCCAGAACTCTCACAAAATCGATACTATGGGTATTTGGAAGATATTCTTCAGTGTGACTTTAAGCTAAGGAACCCTTGGCAACAGGAAACTTCAATCCTATGTGGCATGGTCCTTATGTGGTTAAGTGTGTATTAGAGAAAGGCGCCTATGAGCTGGATTATTATGAAGGGATAGCCTTGGCAGAGCCTAGAAATGGGCTCTATATCAAAAAATACTATGCATGATCTTTAGCCAGGGCTGATTTTTGTATATTATTGTACATTTTTGCATTTCATAGTTAGGTTTTCTTATGGTGATCAGGTTTGTTGATTAGCTTTCATTTATTATGGAAGATGTCGATGGAGTCTTTCGTTTACATAGGATTCGCTGATGGTGCTAGCCTCCACACTCAAAACTTAGCTTCGACTGCTTGGTTGAACTATACTCCTACGGGTCAATTGTTGTGTTCAGGAGGCATATATTTATGGCATTCGTCAAACAATGTTGCTGAATATAGTGCCGTCATTGAGTTATTGCGAGATTCCATTTCACATGGTGTTCTTTCTCTTGAGGTACATCTTGATTCACAGTTAGTGGTTTCACAACTTAATGGCTTGTATCGTATTAGGGATCCGACATTATTACAAATATTCTTACGTGTTAGATTGCTAGAATGGCAATTTGAGAGTATAACATACATTCATGTTCCAAGAATTTTTAATCAAGTTTTTGATTCATATGCTAACTATGTATTAGATTGGCATTTGTTTCACAGACCATAAGCATTTCAAAAACACATTTTAAACATGTAAATAGAATAATAATTGATCATCATAAATATTTTTCATTAAGTTCAAAAAAAGGTGACGTCATAATACATAAGTGCCATATACAAAATTGGGGCTTCCGAGCCACGAAAATATACTACACGGTCATACAAAAAATATACACCCAGGTCTCTAAGTCTGAGGTGGAGGAGGGCACTGATCATGGTAGTACACCACAGATCTAGCTAGCTAGCTAAATAATGAAACCCATGCCCATGGTACTCCAACCACCTGGTGCTGCATGGCCTCAGCCAAGTCCTCAACTTGTGTAATGGGTACTCTGTGTGTCAATCGAATGAAGTTCGTGTGGATGTTGTGGAGCGTCCGCTCCGCATTCGCACCCATGGTCTCATCACTTCTTCCCCTCCGTCGATGATGAGGAAAGCCATTTGGCAGTCATGGTCCTACATCTGCATATACATGACAGAGTATAAATATGTGTCATCACACCAAAAACATGTCTTTTGATTTCATATATCAAAAAACAAAAAAAAATTAAATAATTCAAAAATTAAAAGTGGGTTTGGGATTTGTTACCTATGTATCCATAAGCGGTTCTTGGTGGTAGGGGTATGTCTATGTCTCCATGGAAGTCGATCCCTGCATAGGGATAGTTATCTATGGTGATGAGATGTCTCTGCCACCATGGAAAGAACTCTGCTAGGTATGGGTTAGTCACCCTTCCACCTCCCAGTCTGCACATGAGATTAGCCCAACGTCACTGAGCTGGATCCCGAACTCCATGTGGAGAAATGTCTACTCTAGGGCTTAGCCATGGAACTCACTCAAAAAATAATGTGCTCAATATGCTACCAAACCTGAAGTTTTGCACTGTACCCGTCTTGTAGTCACTGAGCTACTGTTTCATGTTGCTCAGCAGCGTAGTACTCCATTCATATATCGTAGGCCGCATACACTCTACTGCATAGAACATCATTGGCCATGAGGTCTGGTGGAGTGATGCCAAACGTGCGATCCTGCCTAATGCCAATAGTATGGCTTTCATCCCTAGAATCTAAATCGCATTTCTTGGGATTTGACTCCCAACCTTCTCTATATTGGGAAGGCAGTACACAGCTATGTAGTCCTCTATAGTTAACCTGCCTCCTGGCCCATGGGATCAGAGGTTCACCACCTCCCCTCCTCGGGACAAACCAGTGATAAAGTATATGTCCTCAACCTAAATGCTGAGAGACATCCCATCTATATGAAAGGTTTCAGACTCTGGATCCCAGTAATCTGCCAGCAGCTAGAGTAGTCTTTGCTTTGCCCTTAGGCTGCCAAGACAAAAAAAATTGTATAACCCGCATGACCGTAATGTTTGTTGAGCCATGAAGTCAGCTTGAAAAACTTCCTCAACATCACCATGATGTTCCCTCTCTCTCCATTCTAGTACCATCCGACACATAAAACACAAATTTTGATCAGTATTTTCCCATAATAACCATGTTCGCGGCCCTATACGTGACTGTCTGCAAAACAACCACGTACGTACACGGTTTTCATGGTATTTTCCGCATATAGTCATCCCTATACGTGGAAAAATTCCCGATATCCTCGTGGGATGAAACAATCAAGTTGGGATGGCCTAAAAAAATAATTCGATCGTGAAAATTTAAAATTTTTACATAAAAATGAAGGGGAGGGGCAAGGGAATTTACCTGGATCAAACATGGAGTGATTCCGCTAGACGATGCTCCCAGAGTTCACTTCTAAAGTTCTGGACTCAAATGCACTATGGTGGGTGAAAATTCAAAATGGTATGAAATTTTTTAATTTTTCACTATTTTATAGAAAATTTTTGAAATTTTTACCCACTTCCTATAGTTTTTTACCGTTTCTGACCATTTTGGACCATTTGAACTAATTTGATGTTGTAGGAGCCCGTTTTGAGTGCGGTTTGGCCATGTCTTCGACCCGTTCATGCCTATTTCAGGTATTATGTCTAAACTGGCATATAGGTTAGGATTTCACATCCGCTTGCAATATTTTGCATGACCTTATGACTGTTTCATCTTAACCCTAGGTACGAACCCATTCCATCTTGTCAAAGAACCTTCATGCTGATTTTAGAAGTGACATTATGTGAATGGTAGATATTTCCCATACATGGGTACCCTCGTTATATCCTGTATTGCATTTGGTGCCCATGTTGACATTTATCCTTTAGGGTGTGGGAGTCCTTTGTATAGTATCGCCATGTCTTTGAGCAAGAGCCTCATACTCCTCATGAAATTTATGCTGACCTTTTCCCCCGGGACTCGCTTGTATATGTCAAGTTGTAATTGCATTATCATGAGTTTTGCTTTCCTTATTGAGCCTTATGCTGGCTTTCCTGACTTTGATTATCAGCCATATAGTCCGAGATTTTCTCATGTCTAGCCAATCATAGCCATTTTATATATCTTTTGTAGCTTGATTCCCCATTTTTTACCAGGAGGGGACCTTCCCTCGAGTGTCGTTACCTGCACATGTTTCCTTGCATTGAGCAGAGGTATGTTCCGTTGGTTGGAACTAGTTTTGTTTTCCCCTGACACTCGTCTCTTCCTAGATTTGTAACTATAAAGCACTTTTATTCTTTTTCAATCTTTTCAAAATATATGAAAAAGTACAAAAAAATAAAAAAACCAAAAAGTCAGATAGGAAAAGATGTTATCTTTGGAAGCAGTCGAGTTGTTTCTCCTTCGAACAGAGCACTGTATATCATATTTGTTGGTTGGGTTATTAGTTTGACTTTAGGAGCTGTACTAGCTACTTTGAGTTTATCTCCACTGACTGGTTAAGCTTTCAGTCTCTATGGAGCCTCTGTTGATGCCTCCTGTGTCACAAATATGTCTCGGTTTGCATATCGAGTCCATGCTGCCTACCTTCAGTCACCATTTTCCTTTATGCTCTTACTCGAAGGAAGTTGAAGCCTGAGTCGATCATTCCTCAGTTGTCTTGACTTTGCATGTCAGCCATTCCTGGTGCTGTTACTGGTTCATGCATATCTTGTTCAAGTTCTTCCAAATTATACAACTTTTCTGATTACCTTGTGTTGGTTGATGGGGGATACATTAATTCCATCCTTCCAGCAGATTCCATCCCATCGACTTCAAATCATTTATTCTAGGATAGGAGTCTAGAGTCATTTGAGTGCCTTGAGACTAACAGTCATTAGTGGAAGGTTCTCTTAGCATCGACAGTTTTGGGAATAAATCAATGCCCCCTAATCGATGGATTCTTCCAAGTGTTAGACCTCAACACATCTATTCACACTTGTTAGATTGCACTCTAGTACCTCGATTCCCATTTTCAGTATTGGTGGGTGATCTTGCTTTTGTTAATGGTATACATCAATGACCGGTAATCAGATGATGGACTACTATGCTCGACCTCAACACCTTTATTCACATAGTAGGACATGTACTCATAGTTCTTTGTGTAGAAGACCTTCCATCTTGGTGGTATTCCACATATGCTACCTCCTTGATCATGCCAGTGTTCATAAGATTTCAGCTTTCGTGATTTGATTCCAGTGTATGTCAGATATCTTCAACCATTATGGAAATCTTGATCCATTGTATATCTTCAACTTCTATGGAGATCTTGATCAATTGTACATCTTCATCATGGAGATTCTGATCTATCATATATTGTATGTGGAGATGACCACATATGTCACATTTTGCATATCATGCGTATTCATGGCCATTGTACTCTTATGTATCCGGGACTACTATATATATTTGCAGTCACATTCAGAGATTGATTATTGTACTATACTGATGGATGGATAGTTCTTCCACCTAGTTCTTCATCACTCCACTTCTGGGATGGATTTTATAATGTATTTCGGCCATCATGGTACCGCTCTGACCTCACACAATAGGGGGCATCTGTTATAGCTGATTTTACCACACTTTGTTGATCACATATTTATGGGCTTTACTGTCCCACTACAAACTCTTTAGACCCCATGGACTGATATTATACTTTGATGTTTCCAAGTTCATCCCTAAAAACCCCTGTTTATTTCTGTACGTGACTTTTAAACCCATACTCGCATGTAGACGCGACTTTTGACCTCAAACCCACGTACATCAGGATGTGTGCATAAATACTTTGGGAGTTTTGTTTCATATGAGTTCGGACCACTTGATTCTTGGCCTTCCATATGCTTTGAGATCGCTCGGATTTGACCCTCCATTAACCCTTTGGAGTGCTATATAAGGAACCCCTTGGATACATTGAAGAGGAGGAATTGAAGAGTAAGGAAACTATAGTCCGTTGTTGCCACAATTTTCATATACTTGAGTCTGCATCCCTTTGTCCCTTTTGAGAAATTTTTGTTCTTCCCAAGCTTTCCTTTGCTTGTGAGCTTGCTATCGAGAGATGGAGGATTGAGGTGGTGGAGGCCCACATGGAGGACTCGGTTTCTCTGGTTTGTAGACGTGCTGACAGAGGTTGTCACTTGTGTAATCTCTGATTTGATTAATAGAAATATCTTTTCCTATCCAATAATCTACATTTGAATGAATATTGAATCCATGGATATGTTTAATTGCTTATACATTGTTGATTATCTATGCTAGAGTATATATGACACCATATTATATAGCATGCTTGTCTTGTTTACTGTTGTTGAGAGCAAATTGTTAGTGTAAGCGGGATTGGAAAAAGCTCAACCGGGATCTACTTCAACCATATGGAATAAGGGATGATTTGAGGTCCCTTAGTGTTAGATGCTTGGTTTCTCTTGCATATTGGGAAGAAATTGATTTCTCATGTCTAGTTGTCTATTTTGGTACCCCCCAAGCCATAGGAAGTTTCTCTCCGTAATAGAATTGGCGACCATATTGGGAGGTTCCTAGTTGTTTCTCTTTGGGGGTTTTTGGTATTCAATGTACTTGAATTGCTTTGATTTCTCTATTTCTGTGTCGGTTCTGGGGGCATGTTTGCCCAATAGTGTCTCGAAGGAGTAAATTTTGTCTTAGCTTGTCTATTTTCCCTATTTTTCTTTCTTTTTCTTGATCCTGTACGCAGGTTTAGCTTTCACAGTTGCGTATACACGTGGGTTTTCCTTGAACAATTGCGTATGTATGTTTGTTTATTGAGAACAGTTGCGTATGCCTTGATTTTGAGCCTTAGTGGGAGGATTAAGTGTTGTTGGGTGAGTTTGGATGACTACTGAGTCTTCTTGGATGCTTCTGGAGTCTGTAGACACCCTTTGTTTCTGACCAGAGACTGCTTTTAGTTTGATTTTTTAGAAATGTTCTTGTCATTCATTTTCTACTTTTTTGTTTTGGGATTAGTGCATTAGGCCTCTTTTACCTTGGTGCTTTGATTGGCTGCTATTTGTGAGTGGTTGCAGAGTCTGAGGGTTGTAGAGTCATCTTTTTGGTTTCATATCTCATTTAATTCAAAAATACAAAAATATTTTGCTTTTTGCATAGTTATGCATTGCTTACATTTTGCATTGGCACGGTACTTTCATTAGGTTTGCTTGGTGAATTATTGTCATATTTTCATATAGGAATGATTGCACTTACATTTGAATGAAATTTTTTTCACTTCATGTAGTAGCATACCCTGTTTTGCATTCTACACATTGCATTTGCATTGCTTGTTAGGTGTGCATTTTACTTCATGTTGTGTCATAACGTCATAAGTTGCATGACCATTACCCTTTGAATAATCACAACCAAATAAAATCAACGCTTAATAAAATGTAGTACACTCTTTTTCTTTTTAGGGTGCATCAACAGGATTAGGTTTTAGGGTCTTGGAATAGTTCATTGTAAGTTAATTCTGTGAGAGTGTGAAACCCTTGGTATAATTAGCGTTTCTTAGGATGCTCCTCTTACACAGGAGTTAAGCACGAGGCAGTGCACGCAATTGTGATTGGGGTGACCCTTGGTCACTTTCTGTGAGCACCAAATATATTTCCAGGATTGTATTCGTATCTGGGGTCCTTTGAAGTATTGACTGGTGCACCCCTGGGGTACCAGTTGTGATTTCAGGCTTTGGGCTTTGCTACCTAGCCCATATGGTCGATCCCTCCTGTGACTGTCTACCTGAACATTGGTTATATTGAGTTGAACTTAGTTTCCTTACCTAGGTTATCAAGGGGGTATTTGCAGAGGTTATTTTGCAGGTGTCATGGCCATGTAGGGGTCAGACAACACAGTCGTTATATGCTTTGAAGCTAAGGGACACTATAATTGGTTACGAACCTCTGCTTGTTGTGTATGGGAGTCTCAAGCCTCTCCTAGGTGATACACACTTGCTTCATTTGGGAGCTCATATATCCTACCCTTGGTTTTCTTGCTTGTTGGCTATAGTTTTTATTAAGTGTATGCTCTACGCACGCTAGATTTCTTTGGGTTACGTGGTTATATTGAGTCCTTTTATTTGTTGAGTCATTTAGGATTCGAGTGTGGCTCCCTGTCTCTCTCGTAGTTTAGCAGGTCTTCCGCTTTCTACTTCTCCTCCTCCTTTGGGAGAGAGAGCCAGAAAGTTCAGGCGAACTAGTCATCACTTTGATTCACACAGAGATCTTGCCATGAGTCATCATGAGTCTGAGGTTCTAGAGCTTCCCCCTTCCCCACTTCCGGGGACAGAAGTTGAACCTTCTAGCATATATGGGACTCCGCCTGAGTCTGGTCCTTATGGGGTTGGACCATCACAAGAAGATCCATTACAGTTTCATGATTACATTAGCTCTGACCCCCGGTATTGGTTATACTATTCGGGTGAAGAGACTCTCCATGCACCCACCAGCACTAGCCACATTAGGTATGACATACATGATATTCCCGACACTGGTCCGACACCTCATGTCGAATCGATTGGTGACCCTAGTACTACGCCTAGGGGGCACTTCCATTCCTTTTCATTAGAGAGATTTGGTACAAGTAGTCACATTGCACCATCCACTCTAATGGTGGAAATTCCTTCACACATTCAGCCCAGACCTTGCACTAGTGTTCCTATTCAGGGACCTTAGCCAAGACATGTGAATATTGGGGGTACAATCTATATTCCTTCACATATTTCATCATCTTCTCAACTTGTTCCTTCAAATGCCCTTTTGATGCATTCTATTCCTAACTCTAGTGGTCCTTCAGGTCGAAGTTCTACTGTAAGCCATGTTCGTCCTACGTCTGCTAACACAGTAGTGTCACAAGGCCACATGCCTCATTATGTGTTATCAGGTCATGTACCTACTTTTGGATTGTCTCATGGAGTATCTTGTGGACCATCTGATGGTCCATCTCATGGAGCTTCCCATATACCTACCTATGGACCTTCTTATGGACTATATTATAGACAAAACTATCAACCATATGGGTACATGTATCAACAACTCGTTTACTCTCCTAACTATGCCTTTTCAACACCTCATACTCAAGGTACTCTGCATTACAATGCTTCCATGCAACCCTTAATGGGTCATATGGGAGGAGGTTATTATCCCACTGGCCAAGGCCATGGTGTGTATAGCAATCAACCTTATTCGAACCAGTCCTATCAGGGAGCATGGCATTGATCGGATCAACCTAGGGTCCCTTTCCTTGCGACCTTGAACCTACCCGATTTGTCGAGATTGACAAATGATCCCATGTCTCATGATCCGGCATGGTCGGTAGTCACTACCAAGATTCCTTTGGAAATTCCCAAGTTTGAAGGTAAGGCTGGTGAATATCTTGGTGAGCATTTCACAAACTTCCACCTTTGGTGCTCTTCTAATTCCTTAACCGATGATTCCGTCCATTTGAGGCTATTTCAACTCACCCTTACGGGTCCTGCGGTGAAATGGTATATAGAGTTATCGGGGGGACCTATACTACGTTTTATGACCTTGCCCTGACTTTTCGTAATCACTTCCAACTACCCATGCGTTACGACGTCGGTACTGAACTCTTGTCGACCTTCCGGCAAGATAAAGCCACGCATATTTCAGATCATATTCAAGAGTGGTGTAGACAAAAATGATTAATTAAAGCCTTTATACCACTAGAGTTTCTTCTAGAGTGGTTCCTCAAGTCATTGTTACCTTATATCGTGAAGGATGTTTCCACATCTGGAGTTCAAGATGAGGACCAAGTTATTTTTAGGGCTCAAGAGTTGGATTTTATCTATGCTTAGTCTAGAATCTTGTATGATATTATCCTGAATGCTCCAAGATCCAACTTTGACCCCAAGATTAAACCTGAGCCGCATGTCTATGGTATTGTTGGCTCCATAAGTACCAAACCAGCAAACTCAGTTACAAAACAAGTGAGCCAATTATCACTTAACCAGCTTGCGTCAGGACAAGCTACGGCTTCGCCTCATCCTACCCAATTGGCAAGTGTGCTTTCATTGCAAACGTCGAACCCGAAAGGCAACCAGCAGCCTGGAAGGAATAAAAACAAAGGAAAAAATAATCGTAAGGGTGGGAGTAACAATGAAAATGGTAACAATAATGAAAAGAACATGAACAATGTTGGGGGGGCCAAGCAGCCTAAGCATAAGGTGAAGTTTCCTTTTAAGTTGTGTAAGGACTATCACCTCACTCACTTGTGCCCTCGTATGGAGTACACCTCAAAGTTCATAGCACAGGGCCCAACTATGTTTATTAATCCTTTACCTAATAATCAAAATATGAACTTGAGGACCGTTGATCTTGGTAGTGCTTCTTGTGGGCCTCCAAACCCATCAGATGCCGCTAGTGGTCACGGTTTCATCAACACGATGAATACTACAAATGTTGTGACATGTGCGAAAGACTATGGTTCATCACAATCTGGCCTTGGGAAAGAACCTGCTCCACTCGAGATCTCTTTTCGAATTGAAAATACTATGGATAAGCCTGAAGTTCTGCCTCGCATTCCTAAGGGAATCTTGAAGTGCTTGGGGCACAATCCTAATGCTCAAGCCACCCAAAAGTATTCAATTGTCGAGGATTTGGGCTAGAATCCTTGTGCAATTTCAGCATTAGAAGTGCTTTAGACTTGTCGTTCACAGAGAAAGGCCTTGTTGTTTTCTCTTGAGGTTGGTGATGATAGCTCTCCTTCCATGATCAAATTTGAAACTCATGGAATCCAGCCTCACTTGCCTTACTACATGTCTCTTTTGATTCATGTAGAGTGTCTCCACAACACCATCATGCATACTATTATTGATGAAGGCGCTGCCACTTCCGCGATGTTTTTGTCTTGTTGGAAGGGCTTAGGTTCTCCCACGTTGTCTCAGTCTGCCAACATGTTGATTGCTTTCAATGGAAGATCATTTTGAACGCATGGTATACTTCCTTCTCTAGAGGTCCAATTGGGAGGGAAGACTGTTGCGATCGAGGTCGAGGTGGTTGATGCACCCCTTGACTATAATATTTTATTGGGTCAGAATTGGATGTACAATATGCAAGCTGTAGCCTCTTCCCTATTTTGAGTGGTTTGTTTTCCATTTAATGGGAATATCATTACTATCAATCAGAAGTCTTTCCAAAATCCAAGTGTGTGAGCATCATCGGGAGCTTCTATCCCGATTATCAATCATTCTCAGCCAACAACTGAGAATGTGGGTGTGGGTATGTATCCTTCTCTCATGAAAACCTTTAGTTGTCATGTGCCCATTCTTATGATTGGGTCTAGTATTGGTGGGGATTCGTCCTCGTCGAATTTGGTATCCTTTCGCACTTCTCATATGGAGGATCCTTGGATTCTTCCTTCATCGAGTACTTCGACTATACATGTAGAGACAGACGTGCCATTTCCTACAACATTGGTAGCATACCGAACGAATCTTTATCATTGTGTAGATCCTAGTCCTTCCTCTTCACACACGGAGGAGGAGGAACCTTATGTGCTGCCTGCATGGGCATTAGAGTCATCTCACTCTCAATACTGCCTTGATGATCTTTTTCCTTTAGATGAAGCTATTCCTGAGGCTATGTCTGGGATAGAACAACCTTGGGAAGATTTACACCATAGATCGTATTTCCTTCCTAAGCTTGACCATTTAAAGTGTGATGAATTTAGCACAATTCTAAGTGAGAAAGTTGATAGCCCCATGGTCCCATTAAGATTGCCTAGTCAGGTTGCTAAAGGGAACATGGCTAACTTGTCACTGACGATTCCTATCAACATTTCTCGTGATCCTGGTAAGATTGAGAATGTTTACATTGGGGTGGATTGTCCCCCCAATGAGATAAAAGAGTATAATGAGCTATTTAAGGAGTTTCGTGGTGTTTTTGCTTGGTCATACGAAGAAATTCCAAGTATAGACCCTCGTATTGTCGAACACGAAATCAAGACCTATCCGGATGCATAACCGGTTCGACATCATTTGCGTGCTGTGAATCCTAGGAAGGCACCCGCCATTAAGGCAGAGATAGAGAAACTGCTCAAAGCTGGTTTTATCTATCCCATTCCCTTGATGGAGTGGGTTTCAAATCCCATTCTGGTAGATAAGAAGCAGGGAGTGATCTGAATATGCACTGATTTTCATGATTTAAATCGAGCCTGTCCTAAAGATAATTTCCCTACACCATTTATTGATCAAATTTTGGATGAGTGTGCGGGAAGTGAGGTATTTTCTTTTATGGATGGCTTTTCTGGATATAATCAGATACAAATTAAACCCGAGGATCAACATAAGATTGCATTTATTTGTCCTTGGGAAACTTTTGCATATCAGAATATGCCCTTCGGCCTTACAAATGCCAGAGCTACATTTCAATGGGCCGTGACCTTGATCTTTCATGATCTTAAAATGATTATTGAAGTGTATTTGGATGATCTAGCTACTCACTCTCATTTTCCATCCTTATCATTCGTGATTATCATTCGAAAGATGCCGTCATTATCAAGTTCGTTTAAATCCTCATAAGTGTGTCTTTTGCGTGAAGGTTGGTCATTTACTAGGATTAATCGTATCCAAGGAGGGTATTAGAGTCGATCCCTTGAAGGTTGAGGCAATAATTCAATTGTCTCCCCCGTGTAACATTCGACATCTTCAATGTTTACAAGGAATGGCGAACTTCTTACGAAGGTTCATGGTCAAATTCACCAATTTGACTAAAGGCTTCATGTGTTTGTTGAAGAAGGACACCCCTTTTTACTGGGATGAGTGAGCCCAAGAGTCTTTCGATTCCTTAAAGGAAGCCTTAGAGACGACCCTCGTGCTTAGTCCACCAGACTATAGCCATGACCTTTTGATTTATGTGTCCGTGTCTCAAGAGATGATTGGTATGGTATTGGTTCAGGAGGATCAGGAGATCCATGAGCATGTCATATATTATTTGAGCCAAAACCTGATTGATGCAGAGCTTCGTTATTCCCATGTTGAGAAGCTAGCCTTGGCCACCATTCATGCGGTTCAGCATTTGAGACATTACATTCTCCTTCGCCAAAATTTGGTCATAGCTCACATAAATACATTTCAATTTGTCCTCACTAGAAGGATGGTTGGGGAAAAGTATAATAAATGGATTATGATATTGTAAGAGTTTGATCTTGAGTTTGTGTCACATACCCCAATTTTGTAAAATTATGTAAATTGTTTTATTATATTTCTGAGACATTATGTTAAACTTAATCCTAAGTAGGGATTGATGACTCAGCAGAGTGAACAGTAATGGAGTGTAATTCAGAATATTTTATTATTAATAAATAAATTATGGAGACAAACAGCATGGGAGAGCCGTTAAAAGAGGTTACTGGTCAAACTGGTGGATGGAACTAGGTGGAAAGGCAAAAGACAAGTGGCAGCATCCTCAAACACTTCCTAAGTTGCAGGTGGCAACTTCCCTATATTTGGGGTCATGATTCCCCAAGAAAGTGGAATCAGAGCAGGTGGATCATTAAATGACAGTTAACCCAACAAATACCTAGGCAATCTTTTAAAAAGAACTCAATGAAGAGAGCTAAGGCTGCTCAGATATTTTCCAGAGAGAATTCATTCAGGTGAATGTTATTCAGGAAATCCATTGAGGAAGAGGGAAATATAGTAAGGAAGTTGTTTTAGGAGGATTGCTGTAGTAACTTGATTTTATTACAGCTTTTTGGGCTGAGAGAACTGACTGATAGTTCTGAGTTAATACTGAGTTTGAAGACTGGTATCTGACTTTGCTGCACCTAGTTCCAGCCAGGGAGACCATAGCAAGCTCGGGGGTCCTGAGAAGTCACTTTCTGAGCGCTTTCCAGGAGTTGGTATGGAGGAACGGCCTCCCATTGCTGTTGTTGTCCACAGTTTAAACAGGTTCTGTCACTTATTTCTTTATGTTTACTAAGTCTGAATGGATGCATGTTATGTTTATTTTATATGTCTAAGGAGTTAATTAGTTTAGAAAAGTTAGTATCTCAGAATATCAGTAGTTTAATCTGTTTAGAGTTACTGTGTTTTTCCACATCTGGGATCACCAGACCGTACTCCAGCACAGTACCTCGGTATTATGAAGTAATATTCTTCTGAACCGAGTTTTCTATTTAGTTACTTACAGTAACCATAAGTGTTTCTCTAATTTATAAGTTACTGTATCTTTGTTTACAATAAAAGCTACTGTACATTATAGAAAGCAGAAGTTAGATTGAATTCACATTGTTTTGCTATATCGTTTCCTTCATTGTTTTCGTATGATTTCATTTCTAGAAATTAACTCAAAGCAAGAACAAGTTACAGAGCTATTATTTCTCTTTATTCAGATTTTAAACATGTTAATACTTGTACTTACAGAATATTTGGTAAGAGTAAACAATGTAAATTTATTTCAATACTCAAGTAAGCTAGCTAGAACTGTGGTATTATATTTAGTTCCTTTACATTTCCTTTTTCTTTATTTTCAATTTCTAACATTACCTATAATGATAACTATAACTTTTATGGATTAAAAATGCATGCTATTATATATATAGTTATATAAAATAGACCATAAGAAGTGTTAAATAATTCATTTTCATTTATTTTCATAAGTAAATAATAATTTAACTGATAGAATAAGTTTTATCAGAACCTTTTTAGTATCTGTTAATCAGTACAAGAATTTAAATAGCATAATGATACTCTCTGTACGCTTAAAAAAAAAAAACATAGGTTACACATATGGAGAATTTAAAATTCCAATAAAGACAGTTTTATTACTTTGCATTAGTAAGTATTATAGTTATAATAATAATATTATACTTTTATATTATCTAACATAGAAACAGTAATCTTTTAAAAACTTAAGGAGTATAAATATTTAAATTACAAACCCCTAAGTTAATATACTCTGTCGTGCAGATTAAATAGACTCTTATTAAGGTTTCGTTAAGTAAATTAAAAGCAAAACATAAGAACCTTTATAGCTTAAAAATGTAAACCCTATTTATCATTTAACAAGAATTTTCATAACAAGTAACTCAAGGTATAACCCAGGTATATAACCTGATAGTTTTTTTTTATAAAAATGAGTTATCTATGGTAAAAACAACTCAGCTACATATTTTTTCAAACAAAAATAATGAACAGAACATTAGACTGCTCGTTCATCGAGCTTAATAAACATTTAATTACTCACAGATGTAAATAGAGTATGTATTATAATATATAATATCAGATAAAGAAAACTGTATTATATTCTGAACTGTATAATTTAGGGTTAAAACTCTAGAAATACTAGTTATGCAAATAAAATAGTAAAATATAAAATAAATCAATAATTTACTTACGGCCGCTTACAAATCAACACTACAAGGCTGTCATAAGCCTGTAGTTTACCTTTTGCATACACAATGTGTAGTTTAAAGTAAACGCAGTAATACAAACAAGTTACAGAAGTAAAAGACAGTATATTTAAATTATAATGTAAACTGTGGGCGAAGCCATCCAGTGCTTTCCCCAAAATTTTATACAAAAGACTAGAAGTCGAAGTCGAGGTTTAAACCTCTTTGTAACAGGCTGATAGCCAGTTGTTCTCTTTACAAGATTTAAAAGCATAAATACAACTAATGTTTACAATCTCGGCCTAAGCCGTAACTCCCTCACATCGCGTGAAAGGTTTTCATCTAGTCAGTCTTTAAACCAGCAGTCTTAAATTCTGAATGAAGCAGTAAGGGTTTTAGGCTTCTCAAGCCAACCCACGAAAGTTCCAACTGAAAACCATAAGGAGGACCAGCCATGGTGTAACCAGGCTTACCAGGATTGCAGCTCACTTGCCCAGTTTTCATACCAATGGCCGTGCCTTGGAGGTTGTAAAAGCCTGCATTCACAAGGATTAAAACCCTACATGAGAATGCCGTAAATTGTAAAAAGAAGAATTTAAAAATCTAAAGTTAAACAGTAACAATATTTTAAACCCTTACCTGTTTCGTGGAGGAGGCACGATCGCTGGTATTCTTTTTATCACAGCCAATAGCGCGGGAAGGTAGTACCTGTAAGGAGGTAAAAATAAGTTTATCCCTCAAACTTGCACAGATTTCAAAGGCTGTAACACCAGTAAACGAAACCCTGGAGGGAGGAAATAGCACTAGCGAGGGTACTGTTCAGTATGGCAAGGGAACGTTTAATGGAGGAACGAGGAATGCAATTCAACATACAAGTATGGAGCAAGCTATGACCAGAACACTACGTGGAGGAGACTTACAAAGGAGAGGTTACGCAGACATGCCCAACACAGTTGCAGAGCGACCAGTGCCGAGAGAGACGGAGCAAATGGAGTTTAGGGTTAACAATGCAACGTTTATATCTACGTAGTGCTTGGCTGGGATAATGCCACGACAGCGGTTTAATTATCATTGCAAAGTGGGTTTGAGTCTATAGTCAACCAATGATCTTTTTATGGAGGAATGATTTCACAAATCATTCGTTTGATCATGGTTTATCCAAAGTTGTGGAGCGAATTTTGCCATTCAACGCTGCATGTAAATCATTGTAGTCATTATTCCTCCACTCTATTTGTTTATCTTTTGAAAATATTATTAAAACCAAATATCGACCTCATAGTAATGACAAGCTTGATGATTGATAGGTATTCGATTTCAAATATTAACTTTGTTAGTATAGTTTATATACTTGGGAGGTTAATATAGTATGTATAGTATATATGGAGATAACTTGAGGGCAAGTTTAATATAAATTTTCATTATATTATAAATTTTCCCAAGTTCTTTAACAAGTAAAAAGAATGATAATATAAAGACCTTAGATGGTTATTTTAGTACAAGCTATAGAATCTTTGGGTTATAGTATAGTGCTACCATCAACCTTGGAGATCAATCCTTGTTTGAAGTAATAATTTTTAATAGTATAAAAATCCCCTTGAAAATGGATAGTCTTATAATGGATTCCAAATTCAAGGCTATGTTAAGTACTACAGATTTGTTTATTGATTCCTAGTTTTTATAAGCCAAGTTTCCTTATTGCTAGCATGGTTTAAAAGTTTTTAAAGGAGGACATGATAATAGACAACTAAGTATAAATTCCTTTCTGCTTGTAATCTCTCACATGATTTATTTTTACAGCTTAAAAAAAAAAATATCTGTAGTACAAGTTACTAAAGACAAGGAAGTTATATTTAACATATGAGATATTGTTTTTACTTAGTGATATCCTCTTTAATAAGCAAGGACTTTGCAAAAATGGGCTAAACCTTGTAATAATACAGAAATCCCTTTAGCAGTTATCACGTGACTTGAAATGCTTGTTACAATCGGGTCCTTAGTATAGATTTCGTAGCTATGTTTCTCTACTCTGTTTTCTCAAGAATTACTAAGATACTTTTGTTTATTTTGCAACTGTAATAAAATAGAGAAGATGACAGATCAATAGAAATATAATTTACTATTGCTAGGAAGAATCCAGTTTGATTATACCTTAACATAAGTTGACATGATATTGTCTCTTACTTTCTTCCGAGCTTTTACTCTCACAATGAACTTTTAATAACACTCTAGAATTACAAATGCAGTGCCACAACCTCTTACTTGTACATCTATAAGAAAAGTAGAAACCGTTGCGTTAGCTCGAAAGCTAAGTAAGCCCAATTATGCATAACAGTTCACCTTATGGTCACAAAAGGAACAAAAGTCAGTAAGCTGTAAATATGATCAATAACTAAACATATTAACTGATAAATTCAATATCAAGCTGTTAACACATAACTAATTAATGTTAGTTAATCTGTTTAACTTTAATGTTTTGTAAATTTAAAAATTTTAAATTTTTTGGAAATTTTGGGGTTTTGATAGTTTGTTTCAGGAAAATCGAAGAAATCGTTAATATTTGCTGAGCTCATATTAGATTTTCCAAATTTGGATGAAGAGGAGGTTTATGAGGATTCTTTTGTTGATGAGCATATCTTCCTCATCTCAACTCCATACCCTTGGTACGGGGATATTATGGTGTATTTGCAAACATTGAAGGTCCCTACTCACCTCTCATGGGATGAGCGACGACGACTACATGACACAGCGAAGAAATACCTCATAGTGGATGATACTTTGTACCATCGTGGGGTTGATTCCATTTTACGTCGTTGTTTTGCTCATGCTGAGGCTGAGGTCGTGCTTAATGATTTCCATAGAGGGGTGTGTGTTGGTCATTTATTTGGGATTTCTACAAACCAAAAAATCTTAAGAGAGGGCTATTTTTGGCTGTCCATCTTTAAAGATTGCATTAATGTGGTTAAGAAGTTCCACCCTTGCCAGGTGTTTGCATGTAATATGCGCTTGCGTCCCACCCCTTTGCATCCTATTGTCATCGATGGTCCCTTCACCAAGTGGGGGCTTGATTTTATGGATTGCAACCCAGCTTCAGCTGGGGGGGCACCATCATGTTATTGTGGCTATCGATTACTTCATGAAATGGGCAGAGGCTATGCCCATAGTTAAATCCAATGGTGAAACAACCGTGCATTTCGTATTTAACTAGATTATCACTTGGTTTGGCATTCCAAGAGAGATTGTCACTAACCATGGCAGACACTTTTAGAAAAAAATGATGGAAGAGTTGTCTTCAAAGTTAGGATATGAGCAAGAGAAATCCTCTTCTTATTATCCTCAAGTGAATGGATAGGTTGAAGTATTGAACAAGTCACTTAAGTCCATTCTCTAATGAACCATCACACAGAGCAAGAATAATTGTCATATCATGTTGTATCCTTCTTTGTGGGCCTATAGAACAGCGGTCAAGACTACCACTGATTTTTCTCCCTATCATATTGTGCATGGGGTGGAGTCAGTATTACCAGTTGAATGTGAAATCCCTTCTTTGAAGCTAGCTGTCGAGATTTTACCAGAGACTTCCGCATTGGAAGAGCATTTGGTCCACTTGGAGAAGCTTGATGAGCAACGTTGAGATGCTTTAGTGGCTCTTAAGGTTAACAAGTGTCGTGTTAAGGTCCAGTATGATAAGTATGTCTATCCTAGGAGGTTTAGTGAAGGTGACTTGGTCCTTTTGTGGGATCAAGCTACGGAACCCTTGGGGGCAGGAAAGTTCAATCCTATGTGGCATGATCCTTATGTGGTTAAGCATGTCTTAGATAAAGGCGCCTATGAGCTGGCTAATTATGAAGGGAGAACCTTGACGAAGCCTAGAAATGGGCTCTATCTCAAAAAATAATATGCATGATCTTCAGCCAGGGATGATTTTTGTATATTATTGTACATTTTTGCATTGCATAGTTAGGTTTTCTTATGGTGATCAGGTTTGTTGATTAGCTTTCGTTTGTTATGGCAAATGTTGATGGAGTATTTCGTTTACATAGGATTTGCTGATGGTGCTAGTCGCCACACTCAAAACTCAGCTTCGGCTACTTGGGTGATCTATACTCCTACAGGTCAAGTGTTGTCTTTAGGAGGTGTATATTTATGGCCTTCGTCAAACAATGTTTCTGAATATAGTGCCTTCATTGAGTTATTGCGGGATTCCATTTCACATGGTGTTCTTTATATTGAGGTACATCTTGATTTGGCAGTTAGTGGTTTCACAACTTAATGGCTCGTATCATATTAGGGATCCAACATTATTATGAAAATTCTTACGTGTTAGATTGCTAGAACGACAATTTGAGAGTATAACATACATTCATGTTCCAAGAATTTTTAATCAAGTTGCTGATTCATATGCTAACTATGTATTAGATTGGCATTTGTTTCACAGACCATAAGAATTTCACAAACACATTTTATACATGTAAATAGAATAATAATCGATCATCATAAATATTTTTCATTAAGTTCAAAAAAAGTTGACGTCATAATACATAAGTGTCATATACAAAATTGGGGCTTTCGAGCCACCAAAATATACTACACGGTCATACAAAAAATATACACCTAGGTCTCTAAGCCTGAGGTGGAGGAGGGTGCTGATCATGGTAGCACACAATGGCTCTAGCTAGCCAGTGAAACAATCGAACCCATGCCCATGGTACTCTAACCACCTGGCGCTGCATGGCCTCAGGAAAGTCCTCAACTTGTGCCATGGGTACTCTCTATGTCAATTGAACGAAGTTCATGTGGATGCTCTGGAGCGTTCGCTCCACATCCGCACCCATGATCTCATCACCTCTTCCCCTTTGTCGATGACGAGGAAAGTCATCTGGTCATCGTGGTCCTAGATCTACATATACATGACAGAGTATCATTATGTGTCATCACACCAAAAACATGTATTTTGATTTCATATATAAAAAAACACAAAAAAATTAAATAATTCAAAAATTAAAAGTGGGTTTGGGATTTGTTACCTATGTATCCATAAGCTACTCTTGGTGGTAGGGGCATGTCTGGGTCTCTACGAAATTCGATCCCTACATAGGGATAGTTATATATGGCGATGAGTTGTCTCTACCACCATGGAAAGAACTCTGTTAGGTAGGGGTTAGCCACCCTTCCACCTCCCACTATACGCATGACATTATCCCAGCTTCGCTGAGCTGGATCCCAGACTCTATGTGGAGCGATGTCTACTCTAGGGCTTAGCCCTGGCACCCTCTCAAAAAGGAATGTGCTCAGTATGCTCCAAAACCCGAAGTTTTGCACCCTACCCATCTTGCAGTCACTGAGATACTGTTTCATGTTGCTCAACAGCGTAGTACTCCATTCATATATCACAGGCCACATACACTCTACTGCAGAGAACATCATTGGCTGTGAGGCATGGTGGAGTGATGCAAAACCTGTGATATTGCCTAATGCCAATAGTATGGATTTCAACCCCAGAATATGAATCACATTTGTCAGGATTTGACTTCCAACCTTCTTTGTATCAAGAAGGCACACAAATATGTAGTCCTCTATAGTCACCTCACCTCCTGGCCCATGGGATCAGAGGTTCACCACCTCCCCTCATGAGGACAAACTAGTGATAAAGTATATGTCCTCAACCTCAATGTTGAGAGACATCCCATCTATCTGAAAGGTTTCAGACTCTAGATCCCAGTAATATGCTAGCAGCTGGAGTAGTCTTGGCTTTGTCGTCAATCTTCCAAGACAGCAAAACTTGTATAACCCACATGCCCGTAATGTTTCTTGAGCCATGAGGTCAGCATGAACAACTTCCTCAACATCACCATGTTCCCTCTCTCTCCATTCTAGTACCATCCTGCACATAAAACACAAATTTTGATCATTATTTGCACATAAAAACCATGTTCGCAGCCCTATACGTGACTGTCTGCAAAACAACCATGTACGTACGTCATTTTCATGGTATTTTCCATGTATAGTTATCCCTATACGGGGAAAAATGCCCGATATCTACGTGGGCCAGAACGCTCAAGTTGGGATGGCCTCAAAAAATAATTCGACCGTGAAAATTTAAAATTTTTACATAAAAATGAAGGGGAGGGGCAAGGGAATTTACCTTGATCAAACGTGGAGTGATTCTGCCAAATGATGCTCCCAGAGTTCACTTCTGAAGTTTTGGACTCAAATGCACTATGGTGGGTGAAAATTCAAAATGGTATAATTTTTTTAAATTTTTCACTATTTTATTTTTTCAAAAAGTTTTGCCCACTTCCTATGGTTTTTTACCGTTTCTGACCATTTTGGACCTTTTGAACTAATTTGATATTGTAGGATCCAATTTTGAGTGTGGTTTGACCTTGTCTTTGACCCATTCATTCCTATTTCAGATATTATGTCTAAACTGGCATATAGGTTAGGATTTCACATCCGCTTGCATTTTGCATGAACTTATGACCGTTTCATCTTAACCCTAGGTACGAACCCATTCCATATTGTCACGGAACCTTCATGCTGCTTTTAGAAGTGACATTATGCAAATGGTAGAGCTTTCCCATACATGGGTACCCTAGTTAGATCTTGTATTACATTTGGTTCCCATGCTGACATTTCTCCTTTAGGGTGTGCGAGTCATTTGTATAGTGTTGCCATGTCTTTGAGAAAGAGCCTCATACTCTTGAACTTTATGTTGGCCTTTTCCCCTGGGACTCCCTTGTATATTTCAAGTTGTAATTGCATTATCATGAGTTTTTCTTTCCTTAGTGAGCCTTATGCCGGCTTTCCTGACTTTGATTAGCAGCCATATGGCCCGAGCTTGTCTCATGTCTAGCCAAGAATATCCTTTTTATATATCTTTTGCAGCTTGATTCCCCATTTTTTACCAGGAGGGGACCTTCCCTCAAGTGTTGTTATCCAGCACATGTTTCCTTGCATTGAGCACATGTATGTTTCGTTGCTTGGAACTAGTTTAATTGTCCCCTGACACTCATCTTCTCCTATATTTCTAACTATAAAGCACTTTTATTCTTTTTCAAGCTTTTCAAAATATCTGAAAAAGTCCAAAAAAATAAAAAAACCAAAAATCCAGATAAGAAAAGATGTTATCTTTAGCAGCAGTAGAGTCATGTCGCCTTAGAACAGAGCACTGTATATCACATCTGTCAGTTGGGTTATTTGTTTGAATTTAGGATTTGTACTCATTACTCTGATTTTATCTGCATCGACTAGTTAAGCTTCCAGTCCCTATGGAGCCTCTGTTAATGCCTCCTATGTCACAGAGATGTCCCATTTTGCATATTGAGTCCATTCTTCCTACCTTCATTCACCATTTTCCTTTATGCTCTTGTTCGAATGAAGTTGAATCCTAAGTCAGCCATTCCTCAGTTGTCTTGACTTTGCATGTCGACCATTCCCGGTATTGTTACTGGTTCTTGCACATCTTGTTCGAGTTCTTTCAAATTATACAACGTTGCTGAGTACCTCATGTTGGTTGATGGGGGATACCTTAATGCCCTCATTCCAGTGGATTCCATCCCATCGACTTTAGATAATTTATTCTGGGATAGTATTCTAGAGTCATTTGAGTTCCTTGAGACTTACATTTATCAGTGGTAGGTTCTCTCGCCATTGACAGTTTTGGGAATACATCAATGCCCCCTGATCGATGGATTCTTCCAAGTGTTCGACCTCAACACATCTATTCACACTTGTTAGATTGCACTATAGTACCTTGATTCCCATTTTCATTATTGGTGGGTGATCTCGCGTCTGTTAACGGTATACATCAATGAACGGTAATCAGATAATGGACTACTATGTTAGACCTCGACACCTTTATTCACATAGTAGGACATGTACTCATAACAGTTTGTGTAGAAGACCTTCCAGCTTGGTGGCATTCCACATATGCTACCTCCTTGATCGTGCCAGTGTTCATGAGATTTCATCTCTTGTGATTTGATTCCAGTGTATGTTAGATATCTTCAGCCATTATGTAGATCTTGATCCATTGTATATCTTCAGCTTTTATGGAGATCTTGATCCATTGTACATATTCATCATGGAGATTCTGATCTATCATATATTGTACGTGGCGATGACCACACTTGTCACATTTTGAATATCATGCCTATTCATGGCCATTTTACTAGTATGTATCTGGGACCTCTATATGTATTTTCAGTCACATGCAGAGATTGATTATTGTAATATACTGATGGATGGCTAGTTCTTCCACTTGGTTCTTCATCACTCCACTTCTGGGATGGATTTTATAATGTATTTTGACCATCATGTTACGCCTGTGACCTCAC
>LPNX010218444.1:1493-21493 GCA_001517045.1 Pseudotsuga menziesii | reverse complement strand
TCAAAGGAGAAATCTCCGGTTGGAGTGATGAATTGTAGATAAGTGTAATCCAATGAGAAAAGAAGAGATCGACCATTGATCACAGAATGGATCGATGGTGATCTAGGAAACAACAATATCGTGCAGATGGTGATCCATAGGATAACAACACAGATCCCATGATTTAGAGAATAAAGCTGAAAGTGATGAGCTTGAGGATTGTTGTTGCGAACACTGCATGATTTGAATTGGGGATCTACTGCCAAGATTGTACTCATTCTGTCAGACTCACTCAATGAAAAAAGTAAGATTAAGTTGTGAGTTAATGAACTTTACATAGTGTGAAAGGTGTGACAGTCTATGAAATTGTTGATGGATTGTGTTGTTTCTATGGACACATTTAAGTCCATATTGTGGGCCCATAACCCACAGGTCCATGAATTTGAAGGATCCCAGAAACCGTCTTCATCAAATGGTATCAAAGCAAGAAATGATTTCCCGCGTGTTGGAAAATAGAAACAAGTTCCAGTTATGACTGGGTAGAAGTTGTTCGGAAATTCCACAGTTGTAATTGTGGGTAGAATTTTTTGAGGGAGTGAGTAGGTGCAGAAGCTAGCAGAGAGCAGAGAATGCTCATAAATTTCTATAGGAGAGAACTTATAATACCATAGGATCAAGCTCCGGAAAAGTCTTGATGTGGTATTGATGGCAAGAAGGAGACTTGCTACGAAATCTTGATTGCAGCTCACTAACTAGGCATGAGGAGAAGCTCAGTGATAAATGAGAAAGGAAAAGACCGGTTTGAATATGGAAGCAACAATAAAATACATATGACGAGGACATCATAAAAATTTTTGTACCCCGGGAGCCTGATGCAGGAGCATACAGCCTACCCGAATCAAATCGAATCTTGACCTTCTAGAATTCCAGGAGGTGGCCAGACGTGGCTGAAGGATGAGATTTCCTCGGATATGGTCCTGGTTGATAGTGATTTGGTTAAGGATAGATTGGATCCTTTCAGTGATTTGATCCATATTGTTTATGTTATTTAATATGTGAGTTTGTGTGTTGAGAAAAGTAGAGGCCAAGCACAATGTAAAATCTATGCCAGGCCTTAGTGGTCATTTACTGTATTCGAGATCGACATATAAATAAATATGTGTAAGGTTTTGTGTATATTTGCTTGTTTTAATTGAGTGTATTAATCATGGATTCATGTGAATGAATGCGTGAGATGTGAGAAGAGCGATGGCAGGTTCTTGGTTTAAAGTCACAAATAAGCCTCAATCCTTTAATTGGTTGTTTTATTACTAACTGAGTAGAGAGTAGGAGCCATGTTCACCATTTGAAGTCGTTGCTATTGAGGAGCCTACATATTTGCTGCTATTTCCTGCATGAAAATGAAGTCATACTTGAGGTAGACTGTGCATGCTGAGGTCTTGGAATTGAAGTTGTGATTGTAATGGCACGGCGGTGTCTACAAGGGAAGCGTTGATATCGCTACCATCCTCTGAATATGGAGATCGCTGAATTAGGAGTCGTCTGTTAGGAGAATAAAATAGTCATCGTTCTTTGCAAAAAATTGAGAAGAATCACCAGATATGAAAGACGTCACTGAAGGGAAACGTTGATAATGGATGCGTGTAGAGTTGATGCCCATTCAAAGTAGAAATATCCGGTTGGAGCGATGAATTCTAGTTAAGTGTAATCCAACGAGAAAAGAAGAGATCAACCATTGATCACGGAATGGATCGATGGTGATCCAGGAAACAATGATATCATGTAGATGGTGATCCATAGGATAATGAAATAGATCCCATGATTCAGAGAATAAAGATGAAAGTGATGAGCTTGAGTATTATTGTTGCAAATATTGCATGATCCGAATTGGGGATCTATTTCCAGGATCGTGCTCATTCTTTCGGACTCACTCAATGACATAGTGTGAAAGGTGTTCCAATCTATGAAATTGTTGATGGATTGTGTTGCTGCTATGGACACATTTAAGTCCATATTGTGGGCCCATAACCCACAGGTCCATGGATTTGAAGGATCCCAAAAACCATCTTCATCACTTTCACATTTCTTTCCCTTACCATAGTCTCATGCTACTGAAATTTCTATTCAAAATGACGTCTACATATAAGGGAATGATATTATATTATTGCTTCAATATAGAGAGCCCATTGGAGGAAACAAAGCATCCTTCCATAGATAAGGATTAGAGATCACATCCACAGTCCATTCCTCATGTGATATTCAATTAGTTGTGATTTCCCTTTCGTTTGGATACTAAATAATTCCTTTGGTTCTCCACCATATATGGTTTAAACAATTCAAAGTTTAGGTTTTGGATAGTTTGTTTATTAATATGCATGCATAAGGGTTAGCATATGTTTCTTTGATTAGCACATTTGTTTACATAAGATTATGTTAGCATATGTTTCTTTGATTAGCATATGTTAGCATAAGGGTTAGCATATATGTTTACTTTTTCCACCAAGAAAAGTTGTCACCAAAACCATATTTCATCATAACTAGTTGAAAACTATATGGTTCACTACCTGCGGGGGTATTTTTGCACAAGGAGTTGACATGCAAAATGGAAATGATATAAATAGAGGAGGCTAGATTTTTTGTTAACGTTTGGAATCTTCTACACAGTTTGCAATTTTTCACTCTTGACACGACTTGTGTTTTGGTCACTGCATGCGATTTCTCTAACAGGGCTTCACGACTTCAGTATGGGTTGCGATTTTTGTTGAAGGTGTTCATGGTTTTCTCTGAATTTTCTCTCGACGGTTTCTTTGCGATTTGTCTTCATGAGATGCTAACGGATTTATTGCACCTTCAATATGGATTCTTGCAATGTCTTCAGTATGTAAGTAGGTTAACTGTGAGAGCCAAAAGTTCTTATTTATTCATGGTCTTAGGTTTCATACATGGTCTTTCAATTACATAATGATAATGGTTTTTAACCACTTCCAAATACAATAGAAATTGTATTTCCTCTCCTCAAAATAGAACCCCTCCATAGAGAGCTATACCTCGAAATAACTTACGGCGATGGAAACTTTTCATGGCTCCTATCTGGGATGGAATGCACAGGGTTGGGTTGGGCTGGTGTGATGGGATTAAAGGTTTGGCTTGGATGGGCTACTCGGCTGGGTGACTAGGCTTGACTTGGTTTTACGGTTTAGAGACTCTTGGGTTGGTCCCCTACAATCCTTAGATTAATCATTTTTTTACATGGTTAAAGGCCAGACATCAATTGCATTCTTCGCACTAACATGTGATGCCATGTGTATGTTGTTGATTGGTTTTGACCAATTAATGGTGTATATAATTATGTGTGTAATCCTTTAACTGGTCAATCTAAGTGTAAAGTAGTGCACTTGAGCATGGGTGTGGATTTCCCTAGCTAGTGAAGTTTAGGGTTTTGTAAGTCTGTCCCAACGAAATTGTTCGATGGTGTTGGAAATTTGTGTTCCCCAACCAATATAGTGGGGCCATGGATAAGATTACCATGGTGGAGACTTTGTTTTAGTTCTAAGAATTTCTTGATGTGTTAGAGTGATGTAGTTAAATATTGTGAGGGATACCCCCATTGGATGTCTTGGAGTAACACTGGGAAATATCTGACACTTGAGAGATACATTGCAGAGTCATTAGGCTCTACAAGGGTATGCACCAACAATATTTTGTCATAACTCAATGAAATTGCTTGCCGTGATACAACTCAAATTTAAGAATGAAACTGCCTTTGAGCCTGCAAACATAAATTTATTAACATAATTACAAAAATGTTTTGATTGATGTGGGATTCTTGAATGTCTTATCTTTTCCTCTCTTCCTTCTTCTTTCTCACACTTTGTACTGCTATTCATTCTTTGCGTTGCATCCTTCTTTGTCTTTTGGGTAATATGCACTCCCACAATTTGCAATTTTATGCAATCCTCATATTCACCATCAACATTGTCATTGTCCCTCGTTGTTTTGGCTTCATCACCATCATCATCACCATCAACATTTTCTTGATTACGATTACCATGACTATCATTTTCTCTACTTGTTAAAATTAGGGTTTTTTAACAAAAAATAAAGGAAATTGAACTTTAATGCAAATCTAAATTAAAACATAACTGAAATAAAATCATAATTTAAAGTAGGAAAACAATGGTAATAAGATAAACTAATTTAGAAAATTAAAATCAGATCTGATAATTTACTTATTGTGAAGAACCTTCCGTTTCTATTGTTGATTGACTTTGACCCATATATGATGTGGGAAACACCATGTGTTGTTATTTTAATTGGTAAAACCTAATGTGAAATTTTGCTCTAGGTCTTGTTTAAGGATCAATCCAAAAAGTGTCAACGAGTATTTCATGAGTTTGTCTTAGTGGAATCTTGTTACGACTATGCATAATTATGGGTTGAAATGTGTCAAAGTCTTATGATGGTATTCAGGTTATAGAGGTAGGCCGTGATATTTGTTAACCCAAAAATCTCCCACTTAGCTCTCCATGGCCTACACCACCCAAGGACACCACTTCACGACCCTCCATTAGAACCCCACACCCTCAAAATAGCCTAAGGATGAAGAAAAGGGCTTAAAACCCCCCAAAAGGAGCCCAAAATACTCTCTTAGGAGCTAAAGCCCCCCAAAAAGGGGTTAAAACACTAAAAGGAGCTAAAATTAGGGTGAAAGGGGCTAAAATCCCAAAAAAGGGGCTAAAGCCTGGACCAAGGGATTAAAACCCTAAAACCCCAAAAAAGCTATAAAAGGAGGGTGGGGGGTCACTCTCAAAACACTTCTCCCTTGCATATTGTTATGCTGCCCGTGGATGCCTTGAGACCTTTGCCTCTCAAGCCAGCCACACTCCCTCTCCTCCATTTCCATTGAGCCATTGCTCCCCCCATCCAAGAGAGGTGCTTCCACAAGCTAGGGCATGGTGGCCCATTTCCACTAGAGAAGGTATAGCTTGTCTTTCATGTTTTTTTTCTTTACTTCTTAGTTTTCTTTGCTTTCTAACCATTGTTTCCATTTGTAGGTTTTATGTTTAACATTGTTTTGTAGGTATTTCAATCTATTGTAGCTTAGGATTTGTTTGCAGGTCTTAAGAAGCGGAACCCTAACCCTTGTTTGCAGAGGGGTTCACCATTGCTTCTCTCTTCTTTCTGTTCTTAGTTTAGTTGTTGTCCATTTACATTACGTTTTTATTTTCAGTATTTATCCATATAGGAACATACCCTTATATCCTATAGATATAAGGGAGCCATTCCTGCCCCTGTAGCAAGGAGAAATCCCTGCTACAGAACTGGCGACCATACCAGGTCGATCCCATAGGATCCCTGGTCCAAATTTTCAATTTGCAAGTTTTTTTAATTTTTTGCCCTAGTTTTCAAAAATTTCCTGTTAAATTCACTTCAAATCTAGTTTATTTTCTATTATCAGTACTGCCAAAGCCTTTGCTAGGCAAAACTAAGTCAATTTGGCCACAGTACAAGTTACTATCGGCCAGATCTGACTTTGGACCACAAAAAACCCCAAATTCGGGGCAAGGCACTCTTATCAGGCCTGAAAGTGAGGTGAGGGCGCACTTAATGGAAAATTAGGTGCACCCAGGGTGCACTTAATCCCCCAATAAGTGCGACTTCAACACAGAATCATAGTCCATGACTGTTTCTGCATTCTGTGCGACCCCCTCGCCTGTTTCTGAAAAAATCTTGTGGCCTCCTCGCCATATTTGATCAGAAATGTGCGGCCTATCAAATAGAAATTCAATTTTAGTTGAATAGAGGTTAAATTTCAGTTTCATAGGGACTGTCAGTGTGGCTCAGCCACCCTTGTCCAGAATTGCAAGTCAATTTCAGTTTCTATTTTTGTTTCCTGCAATTTCTTTTACAAACAATGTGTAGATTCCAAGTAAATGCTAATGGCTTAATCAAATGAATGTAGCTTAACTAAAATCAACCTAAAACTAACTGTATTTCTCACCCTTCCTCCTCTACCTAGTCATCACCCTCTGGGGTATTCTGGGATACGACGAAGGACAAACTTGTATATATCTAGGCCCTTCATTGAACCTTCTTCCAAACCACTAAAATTGAATGACCTGGAAGGTAGAGGGGGTAGAGAAGGAGGGCTTCTCATGGTGCTAAGCGTCCTCCCTGTTGACCAACCTTGCATCCGGTAGGTGACCTGAGGATCTACGGATGGGCTTAGTCCCATTGTGTTGAGAGACCAACACCTTCTCTTGGTTGAAGAGGAATATTAGTGTGAGGTAGTAATCTAGTTAGGCCATCAAACATTTAGGGTTAATAACTGTATTTGTTCACAATTTCTGGTTATTCAATGCTTGCATACACAAACACAATGACATGAACTCTACCATGGTGAATTCATAAACCATTTGCAGCAACCAAATACCAGAAAAACAAACAAACAAATACACCATACCAACTAATCAACCCAACTTAGTTCATGATGCTGAGTGAGCCTTAAAATTTACCAATTTACACTAAGTATAAACAAATTTGCAGTCTTTGAGGACATAAGTCCCTAACTGCTTCAACTATGGGAAGTACTTGGGCTTTTCCCATAAACTCATTGTGAGGAGTACCACAGGAACCCCAAAGTAGCTGGCCACTGAAAGGAATTGCCAAGCAAAATGGGCAATGACCCCTTCCGATTGAGTAGAAATACCTATGAGGAACAAGCCAAGCGCTATCTTCTGGCAGTCTTGGTGGCCGAGTGACCACCTACAGCCAATAGGAAGCCACTGAAACCGGGGTCCAAACATCATTCCCACCAGTTTCATACATAAAAACACAATTGATCCTCCACGCTCTTCCTCACGCTTAAGAGGCGAACCACCAGCATTTGGAACACTTATTCGACACCGTTGAAACCATTCTCAGTGATCTCCCACACCATCAGAAGGCCACACAGCCTTTGATTCTGATTTAGACCCATATCAGTCTGAACCAGACCTCCACACAGCACCATCAAGTCCCATGGCTGGTGTAAATCCAGATCCATTTTCCGGCTTAACCTTAGCAAGTGGATCCATGTCCACACCACAACCTGTAAGCACAATCATGCAGAATGTCATTAGTCAGCTGCCACCACCCATAGTGACCATCCAAGCTATCCCACTGGAAACACACGGGGGTAGTGGACCCTCCACGCACACTTCCCATCATGCCACACTGGGGGGCAATGGACCATCCACTTACATTTCCCCTACTATCATGCATGGAGGAAATGTCCTAGTTCCCATCAATGGGTGAGATACAAACAATGTGTGACATGTATATGGATGAGGCAGGAATCCCCATGCTCATGACAATGTCAAAAGAAAAATTTGATCTATGCTCTAAAATACAAGAGTCAATCATATACAACTGATGTTGCAATAATGGTTGCCTCCATGTGAGGCTGAATACAATGCTGATCTGGTACATTGGACCCATGGAATTCTCATGAAATGCTATATCTTCATGACTGACGGTCTGCTAGATCTAGAGTGGTACATATCTGTATGGACTTTCTGATTGAGAACTAGAGTCTCCGTGGTACAAGTATGATGCATCAATCATAAAGGTATATCGAAGCACTACTGGGGCTTCTGAATACTGTCTCCAACGCAACCCAAAAATCACAAGGGACATAACCTATTTAGGTCCCTCGAATAGACTCATCAATGTGCTAGAGTCAGGTGACATTCTGGGTCTTTGACCAAGTACTGCGCAAACGAACCTTGTATGAATCTCAACGGTGTGATGATGGAGTTGAAGTCGAGCACGTGAAAAACAACCATCCCAAGAGGCACTAAGGACTCCTCTCAAGTGGTCCAAGGAACTCATCAATGATGTCAATGAAACCAGGATATAGGGACCTCTAGCTCTATCCTCTGGAATATGTGTGTTGGCATCGACAGAGGGAGACGTACCCCTAGCCAAGGCAATGATGTTTCCTTGACCAGGAGCGCGAGGGAGATAACCAAAAGGTGTGAGACAATATACAGACTGACCCATTGAATGGGGGGGGGGAAGGGGAGGGAAATAATTGAACAGGGGCAGGGGGAGTGTGGTGGACTCAAACTTCCTTTGTTCAGAGTATGATGGCAGGGCAGACTAGGCAGCAAATGAAACTTGACTCATGGGAATGGGATCATAGTTGTAATACCAAGAATGCCGCTACAGATGGGAAATGATTGGAGGAGGTAGACACTTTTGAAATTGATGGGATCCAAGGAAGAATCATTGTAGAGTACTATGAACAAAGGCAACCCAAAGGGGGAATGCTGCCAATTTTTTTTCTGTGGGGTGGTGTCTAGGGACACTGTTGTGGTATGATCTCGTGGATTTTTGGCGAGCCAGAGAAGGTAAATGCTCGATGGTGCTTTCAATTTTAGAGAGTTGGAAAGCACGAAGAAGACTCCAGTGGGGGCTCTTTTTCATTGGTAGTCTCCTGTTCCTGAAAGAGGATAAAAGTATACATAGGAAAGCTCTCCCATCCTGTAGGAGATGAGAGACTTCTTTACCGTTGGTAGTCCAATCAGGCCAAAAAAGGTTAAACCTATACCGACTGGACAGTCATTCAGATACTTTTACGAGCATGAACGAAACCAAGTATGCTCAACAATATTTTCTTGATGAGATGGCTGCAAAAGAGCTTAACGACAACTGGTAGTGAGATTTTTCGTAAGGTGCGGCCCCTCTTCCAGAGAAAGCATAAAAGTATGCAGAGGGGAATGGTCTTAGCTTGAGTGTGCCAAGGAGGTCCTTTTCAATTGATGGTCTACATGGTCTGCAAAAGGAGGTAAACGAGACGATGTAGATGCCCTTTCCTATACTTTAGCGAGCGGGAAAGGAAGCAGTTGTGCTCAGCTATCTTTTCATTGTTTTAAGGAGTCAGAAAAGAGCTTAAACAAAACTCCAATGTGGTCAACCGATTGTGGTGGCATAGGCAGTGCCCCATGTTGGGATGGTGGACAGAGGTCAAGAGAGCATGTGTGTGTGTTGCAGTGGACGGAATTGACTACATGCAATTTGAGTACAAGTCCGGGGGAACTTATATGTCAAATACATGCAAGAAAAAGAAATCGTTTTGTGGACAGTGGTCCAAAGGTCCGCGCAAGGTGTGGTGAATAGAAAAGACAACTATGTGTTAAAAATACAAAACAAAAAATAAAAATTACATTCCTTAATGGGAGGTGGCCCGAAAACTCGCATGAGTAGCGGTCGGGAAGTGTGATACAAGTATAGGTCCATAGACACTTGTATCATCATGTCATGGCTCGTAAATCGAGGTGACTGGTGGGAAATGGTCTCGAAATTGATTTATTAAACATGAGACGGAGCTCTCATTTGGGCCCGGAGGTGTGAGAGGTGTCTCGAACTGATTCCGGGGGACTTTGGACTAGTAGCTGATGGTGCTGCCTCTGATGTTTGTTGAAAAATGTTGAAAAGCAAGAAAAAGAAAAAGAAGCGACTCATTGGTGATGTTAAGCATAAAATTTCTTGAGGTAGAGCCCATTGCGGGGGTTCTCCAAGAGTTGTCCATCAGAGTCAATGAGGGTGTATGCATCTTTTTCGAGGCAACAATGGATGATGTATGGGCCATACCACATTGACTCGAACTTACCTTTGCCCAATTTATCGTTGGGTTGGTCGTAGACTAGAACCATATCACCTTCGCTGAAGGTGCAGGGGTGGACATGGGAGTCATAGTGGATCTTTGATCTTGTTTTTGCTGCTTTGATGGCTTGGAGGGAAGCTTGGTGGTTTTTATGGTTTGCTCGAGTTGGAGGAGCCATTCTTCTAAAGGTGAAGTATCAGGGAGGAGTTCTACCACCAGGCGGAGGGATGGGATTTGACACTCTATAGGGAGTATTGATTCAGTGCCATGTACTAGGCGGAAAGGAGTGAAACCGGTTGCATTTTTTGTGGATGTGCGATAATCCCACATGGAAGAGAATAGCATGTAATGCCAGTTGGTTTTATGATTTCCTACCATCCTTTAGAGCATTGTTTTGATGATCTTGCTAACTGCTTCAACTTGGCCATTGCCCTGATGGTAGTAGGAAGATGAGTAATAGTGTTTGAACTTCAACATGGTTGACAGTTCAGCCCATACGACGTCTTGAAAGTGTGCTCCATGGTATGAGACTAATTGTTTGGGGACACCAAATCGTGTAATAACATGGTTAAAGAAGAAGCGCACTACGGTTTCAGCTTTGCAATCGAATGTGGGCATGGCCTCGGCCCACTTGGTGAAGTAATCGACTGCCATAATGATGTATTTATGACCATTAGCCAAAATGGGGGTGATTGTCATGAAGTCAATTGCCCATTTGCAGAAGGGCCCGAATGTGACTACGGGGTGTAATGGTGCGAGGGGTGGGGGGGGGGTTCTTTCCTTTCGAGAAAAAATCTGACAGCTGCGATAATGTTTGACTACCTCGATGAAATTGGAAAAGATGGAGGGCCAGAAATAGCTAGCACATAGAATATTCTGGGCAGTTGCTAGGCCTGAAAGGTGGCCACCACAGGCTCCATTATGGCAGTCATTGAGGATGGTCTCAGCCTCGTCATAGGTGAGGCAACGATGTAGGATGGTATCAATGCCTCGATGATACAGAACATCTCCAATCAGCAAGTGGTGAATGGCTTGATGTCGGATGCGTCACCTATCCTCACGGTTTAAGTGTGGTGTGAAATTTTGTGTGTAATTAAAGAAGGATGTCTCCATACTAGGGGTCGTCTGTGGATATGATGAATAGAAAATCATCAGGGAGGTCATCCTTGGGGGGGGGGGGGTGATGTGGTTAGTGGGGGCATATCGGTCATGAGCATGGCCAGTGCGAGTGCCTTTGTGATTTTTGGAGACACAAACTCTAGGTCGAACTCTTGGAGGACGACTACCCACTTAGCTGCTCGACCTTGTAGCAGGCGACAACTTAAGAGGTACCACATTGGGTTTGAATCGGCCACTACAGGAGTATGGTTTGCAATGATGTAGTGGTGTAGTTTCTGAGCCGAGAAGATGACGGTGAGGGCCAATTTATCCTTGGGTGAATATCGTAGTGGGGGTCCTGTTAGCTTCTGACTGATGTAGTAAATCACATGCTCATGGAAAGCATCATCTTCTTGGACCAAGACTCTAGCGATGGTGTTTTTCAAGGCCGAAACATAGAGAATGAAGTCCCGGGTGAAATCGGGTGCTGAAATAATGGTGCAGAAGCCAGGGCTTGTTTGAGTGCATCAAATGATTCTTGTGCTTGCTGATCCCAAACTAAGGGGAATTTTGTGTGGAAGCATTATGCACCTGCAAACCAATAGTACCCCCAACTGTGCAGATGCATTATGCATCTGCAAACCCCACTATCATTGCAGCCCCATCCCACATCAACCTAGGGTCAAATTTTCCATTCATGGCTCATCTTAACCTACCCGATTTGGCTCAATTAACGAATGACCCCATATGCCACCAAGATTTCTAGCCACCCATGCCAACTAAGCTACCATCATATATCCCTAAGTTTGAAGGCAAAGTAGGGGAATGTCCCCAAAACCACATAATGACATTCCATCTATGGTGCTCATCCAACAACATCGTAGATGACTCCATCAGGTTAAGGTTATTCCAACACACCCTTACAGGTGCCGCGGACAAATGGTACATTGAGCTACCACAATCCAAGTACCCAGACTTCAACTCCCTAGCCTTCATGCTCCTACAGTATTTCCAAGACCCCGTCAGATATGATGAGGGGGTGGAGATCCTGTTATCCTGCCGTCAAAACACTACCACTCATATAACTAACCATATCCATGAGTGGCGGCAACTCCGTAGCCTATGCAAAATCCAACTTGATGATAGGATCTTCTTGGATTGGTTCCTTAAGACCTTGCTCCCGCCCATAACAAAGGATGTTGCATCCAAATGTCCACAATCCGAAGAAGAGGCCATACTGAAGGCCCAACAGTTTGACCTTATCTATGCTGAGTCTGGATACGTATACACTGTCATTCTAGATGCCCCCTGTTTGAGTACCTCATACCGTGATGCACCAGGGGCATCCCACACTACAAATGGCATCATAGGATCGATCTCCCAACAGCGACAACACCGATCGAACCCACCTGCAGTTCCATCACAACCAAGCAACACTGCTAATGTTGCTTACCAAAACCAAGCTCCGGACTACGCAAGAATGATGTCTCAGTCTGGAGCAACAACTTCCTATGCATAGCCTACGCCACCACAGCAGACTAAGGCCATGGCTTGGCCAACACAGTAGTATGTGGGGAAAATTCCCACATTTGTGCCACCACCACCCCCACAAATATATTATGCACCACTAGTGCAACCAGTTCAAGCCCCTGCCCCGCTCCACCTACCTCGTTGGGACAAGTTTTCACACAACAAAACCGTCCCAACCATCCTACCCCCAACAATCAACAAGGGAAAGCTCAAAATAACTGGCCCCAGAACCAAGGTAATAACCAACTGTAGGGAGGTGGTCAACAACCAAACCCTCCCAACAATGCCACGGAAAATTGGCCAGCCCAAAACCCCCCACGACAAAATGCACCAAGACACAACACTCCATTGCACACAAACCAACCGTGCACACTCTGTGATGTTTATGGGCATTACACATTTGAGTGTCCCCTGATGGCTTGTGTGAAGAAGGCCATTCAAAACGAGTCCCAGCAGGCTGCCAATCAAACCCAACCCAACTCGGTACCACAAGGACATCCCGCCATGGTGCTTCAAAACCCACTACCAGTCCAAGGATTGGTGGCAACCGCACCCCCTCCCCAGGCCAATCCCAACACTCCGGGGGCACCTCCCATGACCGAAATAGGTGTTCACCACCTGCTAGCCATGACGACTGAAGAGGTCAACTTTGTAGATGAAATTAGTATGGTACCACCATTGAACCTGCTGACTCATCAACAACATCCACATCTAAGACAGTCAACCTGCCTCTTCTGTTACCCCCGTTCTCGTGCCCCCCCATATGCAGAATTGCCAATAACGCCACGACTAGAGCTGCAGTCAGCTATAGCATTGTGGATGATTTGGCCCAAATTCCAACCGCCATGTCCAGTCTTGAGGTACTTAAAATGTGCCCAACACAGGGGAAAGCCTTACTAGCTTCCCTTGGGGCAGTAGACCCCTCCGACTCCAAGTTGATCACATTCAACATGAAGAATGAAGAACCGCACATGCCATCGACCATCGCCTTTCAAATCCTGGTGTCCATCCAGAATTTGGTTGTGCACCGGTGCATAGTGGATGAGGGGGCATCCATGTGCGTTATGTCTACCTTGGTTTGTTAGAAACTTGGATCACCAATTCTGTAACCGTCCTCCACAACCTTGTGGGATTATGATGGACATCCCACTAAATCCCAAGGAATCCTCCCCCATGTCCCCATTACATTAGCCGGGAAGACAGTGCTAATCGACATAGAAGTCGTCAATGCTCAACTGGACTACAACCTCCTCCTTGGAAGGAGTTACATGTATGCCATAAGAGCAGTTTCATCAACTGTCTTCCATCTCATGATGTTCCCCCATGAAGGGATGATTGTGATGGTTGATCAACTCACTTATCATGATCCGCAAGGGTTAACGACACCTGCCAACGTTATCCCTACCATTACCACCATTGAGCCACAAGGGGTGACCACACACGCTAATGTCGTCCCTACAATCAACACTATGGTTGACAACACACTAGCACCTCCATTGTTGAATGTGGGCCCTGGGTTGTTTGTCGATACCTCCATGACGGATCCTTTCCCATTAGTGTCACCACCACTGACACAAAATAAAACTGCGGACTTGTGCATGGTTTCATCAAGCACCGCTGCACCCAAACAACAACCGCAGCCATAGCCCCAACCACAACCACAACATCGTCCACAGCCGCAACATCACTCGTAGTAGCAGCATTACACGCAACCGCAACCACAACCACATCCCCACATGCAGCCATCAAGGAGTTATCTAGGCTCACCTCCAGTCCATACGATTCCCTTCCTCTTCCCCCCACCTGGTGTCATGAGCAAGCCGGTAATGACCACCTTAAGCCTACCCAACTTTACATTGGGAATTCTAGTATCGTATCTTGATCCACCGGTTCAACCAGCAATGCCCCAGGTTGTTTTAACCCTGGTGCAACCCATCGCGATCGAGTCTCACCCTCCACTCTATCTGCAAAATCCAACCACCGCACCCGTACCCGCACTGCGCCACCTGAAAAGGGCCAGAGGAAAGAATGCCAAAGCCACCGTAGAACCGCGACAAGTTTTGCCTTGTGCCTTCTGTGAGCAACAGGGCCATCCAAATCAGAGTTTCTCTGAAATCCCAATGATCCGTGTACATTTAGATGCCATGGATACAACCAAAAACCTCCCCATGGTTGAACTTCCAACCATGCCAATAGTCAGAAACAAGGCATTGAGAACAAACCACGCTTGCACCCTTTCCGGTTTGTATGGACATTATTCTCACCATTGCCAAGACTTTTTCAAGTATCGAATGGCTCTAGCCAACCTTCGACAACATTCCCTTGAATCTGAGATCACTCTGATCGAAGAAGTCCATCCCCCACCTCCTTCTTCAAACACCATGCCCATTTACATGATGTCCACTTCTACAGACCCTCTTGTCTCCACCATCATCGATGGTCCATTAGACCTCTCTCTTCTGTTGTTTCCCTAGCCACCACTGCAACCTCAGTTGCAACCTCAACCTTAGTTACCAGGGAAATAGTGGGGTTCATTCCCGATCAACATGATCCTTTTCCTTTTCCTTTTTCTTTTCCTACCATCCGAGATCATGAATAAGTCTGTCTTGGAAACCCGCAATCTATAGGATTTCACACTGGGAGATCCTGTGTGGTACCTTAAACCACCTACCCTACCTCTGAGGCCCCAGGATGTGTTGACTCATTTCCAGCCAATTGATATTATGTTGCACCTACCTCCAGGTCCATTAAAGACTCCTCTCATCTCTAGGCCTGCCCGTCTTCCTCCAATAGAGACCAGGGGAAAGGCCACAAAAACCACAACCAATACTCCAGTTTCCCTTCCGTCTCGTCCACTATGGAAGATCCACCTGATCTATCCCGGCACCACTTACACGATGATGGAGAAATCTGTAAGACCGCCTTCGGTTTTATCCCAGTCCATTTAAACCATAGTGTGGAATTGGTTCTTCCCATAAAAGACTAGATTTTGTCACCCTGCCTTACCCAACGACCTTTATCTCAGCAAGGGGGCATACCTTTCACTGACTCAGATGGTCGACTCTTGAAGAAGCCGCGCAATGGCCTCCACCTCAAGAGATCCTATGCCTAATTCCACCACTATGAGTCCCTTATAGTGTAGTTTTTTTTCATTTTTGTTTTTCAACATTTTTTCACCACAAGTCAGGGGCAACACCATTAGCTGCTAATCCAAAGTCACCCGAAATCGGTTCGAGACACCTCTCACACCTCTGGTCTCAAATTTCCATCTCCTGATGAGACCATTGTCTCATGTTTAATAAATCAATTTCGGGACCATTTCCCACCAGTCACCTTGATTTACGAGCCATGACATGGCGATGAAAGTGTCTACGGACATGTACTTCTATCACACTTCCTGACCGCTACTCATGCTAGTGTTTGGGATACCACCCGTTAAGGAATGTAATTTTTAGTTTTTGTTTTGTATTTTTAACACATAGTTGTCTTTTTTATTCACCGCACCTTGCGCGGACCTTTGGACCATTGTCCACAAAATGATTTCTTTTTCTTGCATGTATTTGGCATATAAGTGCCCCTGGACTTGTACTCACATCGCATGTAGTCAAGTCCATCCACCACAACACACACACTCCCTTGACCTCTGTCCGAGAGCCACCTTGGTTTGTGTGCCTCTGCCACACCAACTCGTGAACCTCTGCCGCGATCTATCCCATGCATGTATTGGTATGTTTGAGAGCCTTCTGCTCCGTCCATACTGCGCAGATGACCTTTGGACCTCTGTCCACCGTCCCGACATGGGGCACCGCCTGTGCCACCACAATTGGTTGACCACATTGGAGTTTTGTTTAAGCTCTTTTTTGACTCCTTAAAACAATGAACAGATAGCCAAGTGCAACTGCTTCCTTTCCCACTCGCTAAAGTATAGCAAAGGTCATCTACATCGTCTCGTTTACCTCCTTTTGTGGACCATTTAGAGCATCAATTTAAAAGGACCTCCTTGGCACACTCAAGCCAAGACCATTCCCCTCTGCATACTTTTATGCTTTCTCGGGCAGAGGGGCCGCACCTTACGAAAAAGCTCACTACCGATTGTCGTTAAGCTCTTTTCTAGCCGTCTCATCAAGAAAAGATTGCTGAGCAAACTTGGTTTCATTCATGCTCGTAAAAGTATCTGAATGACCGTCTAGTCAGTATAGGTTTAACCTTTTCCGGCCTGATTGGACTACCAACGGTAAAGAAGTCTCTCATCCCCTACAAGATGGGAAAGCTCTCCTATGTATACTTTTATCCTTTTTCGAGCACATGAGACTACCAATGAAAAAGGGCCCCCAATGTAGCCTTCTTCATGCTTTCAGACTCTCTAAAATTGAAAGCACCATCGAGCATTTACCTTCTCGGACTCGCCAAAAATCCACGAGATCGTACCACAACGGTGTCACCACCCCACAGAAAACAGTTTGGTAGCATTCCCCCTTTGGTTCGCCTTTATTCAGAGTACTCTGCAATGATTCTTCCTTGGATCCCATCAATTTCAAAAGTCTCTACCTCCTCCAAGCATTTCCCATCTGCAGTGACATTCCTGGTATTACAGCTATGATCCCATTCCCATGAGTCAAGTTTCATTTGCTTCCTGGTCTGCCATGCTATAATACTCTGAACAAAGGAAGTTTGAGTCCACCACACTCCCCCTTCCCCTATTCAATTATTTCCCTCCCCCTCCCCCCGCCCCCATTCAGTGGGTCAGTCCACAGATTGTCTCACACCTTTTGGTTATCTCCCTCGCCCTCCTAGTCAAGGAAACATCATTGCCTTGGCTAGGGGCAGGTCTCCCTCTGTCAATGCCAACACACATATTCCATAGGATAGACCCAGAGGTACCTGTATCCTAGTTTCATTGACATCATTGATGAGTTCCTTGGACCACTTGAGAGGAGTCCTTAGTGCCTCTTGGGATGGTTGTTTCTCACGTGCTCGACTTCAACTCCATCATCGCACCATTGAGATTCGTATAGGGTTGGTTCGCATAGTACTTGGTTGAAGACCCCGGATGTCACCTGACTCTTGCACATTGATGAGTCTATTTGAGGGACCTAAAGAGGTTATGTCCCTTGTGATTGTTGGGTTGCGTCGAAGACAGTATTCAGAAGCCCCAGTAGTGCTTCGATATACCTTTATGATTGATGCAGCATACTTGTACCATGGAGACTCTGGTTCTCAATCAGCGAGTCCATATAGATATGTATCGTTATAGATCCAACAGACCATTAGTCATGAAGATATAGCATTCCATGAGAATGCCACGGGTCCAATGTACCAGATCAGCATTATATTCAGCCTCACATGGAGGCAACCATTATTGTAACATTAGTTGTATATGATCGACTCTTGTATTTTAGAGCATAGATCAAATTATTCTTTTGACATTGTCATGAGCATGGGGATGCCCACCTCATCCATATACATGTCACACATTATTTGTATCTCACCCATTGATGGGAACCATATTAATACAAAAAACCAAAAGCCACCATGCCCCAGCCTCGAAAGCACCACTTGATCGCAGCAAATCCTATGATGTCCGTCAGCCATACGTTGAGCTCCTACCCTCACACATCAGGGGGAAATATGTTAACCCAAAAATCTCCCACTCAGCTCTCCATGGCCTACACCACCTAAGGACACCACTTCACGACCCTCCATCAGACCCCCACACGCTCAAAATAGCCTAAGGATGAAGAAAAGGGCTTAAAAACCCCAAAATGGAGCCCAAAATACTCTCCTAGTAGCTAAAGCCCCCAAAAAGGGGCTAAAACCCTAAAAGGAGCTGAACTTAGGGTGAAAGGGACTAAAAGCCCAAAAAATGGGCTAAAGCTCGGACCAAGGGCTTAAAACCCTAAAACCCCAAAAAAGCTATAAAAGGAGGGTGGGGGGTCACTCTCAAAACACTTCTCCCTTGCATACTGTTATGTTTCCCATGGATGCCTTGAGACCTTTTCCTCTCAAGCCACCCACACTCCCTCTCCTCCATTTCCATTTAGCCATTGCTCCCCCCATCCAAGAGAGGTGCTTCCACAAGCTAGGGCATGGTGGCCCATTTTCACTAGAGAAGGTATAGCTTGTCTTTCATGTTTTATTTCTTTACTTCTTAGTTTTCTTTGCTTTCTAACCATTGTTTCCATTTGCAGGTTTTATGTTTAACATTGTTTTGCAGGTATTTCAATGTATTGTAGCTTAGGATTTGTTTGCAGGTCTTAAGAAGCAGAACCCTAACCCTTGTTTGCAGAGGGTTTCACCATTGCTTCTCTCTTCTTTCTGTTCTTAGTTTAGTTGTTGTCCATTTACATTACGTTTTTATTTTCAGCATTTATCCATGCATGAACCTACCCTTCTGTCCTATAGACAGAAGGGAGCCATTCCTACCCCTGTAGCAAGGAGAAATCCCTGCTACAATATTGATGGGTTAGAAGGTTATTAATTTAATAATTAGAGAGTTAGCAGTTCAATGATTAGTATGTTATTTGCTTCAAATATTACTATGCTATTTGGTTATTGGTGTTAGAATATAATCCGTAGGGATTATATATTGTAAATAAATAAAGAAATCTGAATAGTTAGGAAGCCGAAAAGGTTGGGCGGAAGGTGAAACACAATTGTCACATGAATGTATAAATGGATGCATTAGCATTGGAATAAAATTGAATCGGGAGTTATACCTAACAAGTGGTATCAGAGCTTGGCTATTTGCCTGCCATAACTTCTGGCTGCATTGCATGCCTACCATTCTGCCTGTGTTATCAGAGCGCTGCCATAACTCATGCCTGCTGCATTTCAGTCCTGGCATTCTGCTTGCCAGTCCATTGTCATTTTGTCTGCCAGTTGCTGCCAGTCGCATTTGTTAACACCCAAAAATGGTTAACTACCTCATCTACCCCACTACGTGGCTTATTTGTCCATTTGCCTACCATATTTCCCTGAAAATCCCACTAAAAGCCTCCAAAAGGCCTAAAATGCCTCTAAAAGGCCATAAAAGCATCTAAAAAGCCTCCAAAAGGCCTAAAATGCCTCCAAAAGGCCAAAAAACCCCTTTTTCCTCCAAAAATGTCCAAAATTCCTCTAAAAATAGCAAAATCCCCAAAAGGGAAGAAAAAATATAAAATAATGAGGAAAAAACCCTAAACAAGCTGCCCTAAACCATATGGTTTCCAAAACCATGGGCCAGCACTCCACCACTAAAAAACTATAAATAAGTGGTGGAGACCCCTTATTTCAACATCCACAGTCAAAAGCATCCTGCCTCTGCCGAAATTATTCTCAAAACCCTAGCTTACCAACAAGCCATTTTCACCATTGAGAACTTTTTTGGCCCATTTCCACCACCGGAAAAGGAAAAGAAGCAGCTTGGAGCTCGGAGCCACCGACATCGGACCAGCGCAACGGACTCCATCAACCTCCTCATTGGAGGTAACATAAATAAAATCACTATTACACATTTCTTTACTGTTTTTACTTCATATTATTTTTTACTGCTTTAGCTTAGTTTTATTTTTGTTTACATCATTGAACTGCTACTAAGGATTCCAGATTCCTTAGTAGGTGCTCATTCGCACAAGCTAGGGTGAAAACCCTAGCTACAGTTTTGGCGACACCGCTGTCTCTTGTTAATTTTATTTTTATTTTTCCGTATTGTACTTTCGTTTGTCGTTTTCGGCCGTCGGAAACCGCGCCTTTTTCCTCCGCAACC
>LPNX010218403.1:634225-660578 GCA_001517045.1 Pseudotsuga menziesii | reverse complement strand
ATAAAATAATATTTATGCTTGGATGAAAAATAATAGCAAGACTTGAAAGTATAACATTGGACTAGCTGTATATGCGTTTTGAAGGTCTAATATTGGGGTGGCTAAGTGCTTCCTTCAGTTGGCAGGATTGTTATGGTTTTTTGTATTTAAGCATTCTGTTTTTTTTTCATATGTATTTTAATTTATATGTTGTCATTTGTGTTGTTGTTCATTATGAGTGTACTGGAAACTTGTTATTTTTCTTATATTATGTTTGAATCCGAGACATTTTAAACATGTCTTAATTCCTTGTTTACAATTCAAGTTAAACTCAAGGCACAAGGTACATTAGCTCATTTTTCCATTGCATTGAGTTAGGGATGCCTCTAAAGCCTAGCCCTTTAAATCCACTACCTTGAAATTGTGTGGATCCCCCTCTTGGGAAATCCATGGTCCTTCAAAGAGATGGTCCAAGTAGTTCATGGGATATTATCACCCTAAAAACCAATCTAAAAAGACACCTCCAAAGGAAGTTCTCTAGTGGAAGAATCAAAGGTCCCAATAGTTTAATTTAATTTCAAAAGATGTTCCAACATCCTTGGAAGAGCACAAGGAAAATGCTTTGATATGAAAAATCAATGGTTTTTGGTCATCTTGAAGGAAAAGAGTATTAATGTGAAACAAATTCCCATCATAGGGATATGCTTGCAATGTTGTGCATGGAATTTTGTGGAAATATATTTTTCTTAGGGTTTTGTAACTGTTTAGTTTTATAATCTTAAAGATGAGAAACAATTACTAGAAGAAGACCCTTGGTTTTGGGGCAGAGATGACCTCTTTGTGAATCCTTAGTTTCCATAGTTGAACCCAACCAAGAAACCTAGAACAACCACTCTTCTATAGGTCAAAATCCAACATCCACCCCATACACCTTTGGGAAATGTAGGTTATAGAGGCAACTGGAAATTCCTAGGGAAATTTATTAGCTATGACGAATGTAGAAAATATCGTGAACTCTATCTATACACCTAACTGTTTGCAAAACGATAATTGAGTAACGATCTCCATATAGGAAATCCTAGAGGTAGGAAATTATAATGGACACAAATGGTATACTTTGAAAACGGAGTATTCAATTGCAAACTCTGCCATTAAGCTCACAATTGAGCTACAATTTCCTTTATAATGGCTAAGAAAACAACGGATGAGAAAAAATAAGTGCCAAAACTTCAGACTCATCCAACACTCAACCAAATTCTACAACAATGATCAGGGGCAGTTTTCAGAAAGCAAGAAAAAAGCTAATTTGTTCAGAAATAAACCTATGGAAGATACCTTTTATGTTGGAAAAGAAGAATAAGAATCCAAAAATATTGTTATCCTTAAATAGAAGAAGGAAACCCAATAAGTGCCAAAACTTCAGACTCATCCAACACTCAACCAAATTCTACAACAATGATCAGGGGCAGTTTTCAGAAAGCAAGAAAAAAGCTAATTTGTTCAGAAATAAACCTATGGAAGATACCTTTTATGTTGGAAAAGAAGAATAAGAATCCAAAAAGATTGTTATCCTTATATAGAAGAAGGAAACCCAAGAGGAAGAGAAACTAGGAAAAAGAGATCGGACCTTATCAAATAAATCAAGACAAAAGGGTATCATCAACTCTCCTTCATTCAAGGTTACACTTCCTAATCCATAGTTAAAAAAGTAGCCTTGATGAAGAAATTATGAAAAAGCATTGATAACCAAGGTAGGTCCTCTATAGTTTGGCGGGTATTTGTTAGATTACTTTCAGTATAGAACCACTTTCCTATAGAGGTAGTGTATTTTTAGTATGTATCATGATGACTTCTTTCTATAGGTTTAGCTACTGGATGAATTAATTTTGTAACAAAATTCTTAATTGGGAAAAAGGAATAATAACAAGCTCAATTGAATTTAAAAATTGTTATTCATTATCAATTGCTCATTATTACTTAACACTAACAATTATATGGTTCCAACCCATATGAGCCTTCATCGTCAAGCTTATTTCATAGAAACCCAATGTATATGTGCTTCTCATAAATTGAATAAAAACACAATTATTGAAAGTTTAGTTTTCCCACATATACAAGTTGTGATTTAAGTATACATGATTCCTCAAAATATTTAGCCTTAGCTGAAATTGATTGCCCTTTTTATTTCTATCTGTGCAACTCTAAGAAAGTAGTGAACATTAAGAAACAAATACTACACCAGTGTGTCCACACATTAGCAAATTACTTTGTGGCCCTGTGAGTTGTATTCTTTGTATTCCTTTTTAGTCAAGTGTTTTTTGAAGTATAAATAAATAAAAGTCCACCAACTCAATTTGATAGCTCAACACAAGAGGCTAAATAAGGTATAGAGGAAACTGAGAATACAGAAGATCTTGAAGAACAAGAAGAAACAACTATATTATTATGGGATGTTTTTCCTTGCATCCAAAATGAGGACCGACGAGTGTTGGATATGTCATAGTGGATGAAAGGATTTAGAGATTTTATTCCTCTTTCAAATTATCATAGTCGTGATGGCATTCCTATTCCTTTCTTCAGGAGATAAAAATATTTTTTGTGGAATCAGTTCTAAATTGATTGATGGTCCAATTTTTTATTTGTTCATCATTATCTTTCTCATGACTACATGAATGGATTTGGCATTCCATGCCAATGCTTGGGATTACACATCACATGGAAAAATGGAAATGGAGGTGGGTTATTGTAATTTTTAACAAGTTGTGTGTGAACAGAGTTATGATGCCCAATTCTATAAAATGTCTTGGTTTGAATTCACTTTAAATGGAAGCCTCTAAGAGAAGTTGTGTGTGGAAACATATTTATGATCACAATCGCTCGTGACTCTTTTAATTTAAAGGAAATGAAATGTACCTTTGTAAAAAATTCTTGCTTTGAATTTGGAATTTGGCCAGCCAAACATCGAATCAAACTAAAAATGGTTAAAGACATTAAGATATTATTATCATATTGTAAAATCATGCCATGTAACATGAGTTTGGGTAACAAAGGGTTCATTTTGTTTGAATGCATTAGTCCTTCCAAACTTTCTACATATTTATTACAAATAAAAGCATTTTCTGTTAGCTTGTTTTTACTAATAGCTCTCAAATAAATCTTTTATGAAATTTCATTTTTGCACCGCCATGCCATCTCTTCACTTTTTTGCTTTTTTTCATGACATCCTTACAGGTTTCCATCAACTCTGGAGTTGAGAAATCCTTTTACTTGTTGTGGGATGTTGCAAGTTTTATATTTTGGAAATGTTTCTTATGGTAATTAACAATGGTCCTTCTGTCAATCTATTGCTAATGTTGCGCAATTATAAGGGTAAAATTTAAGTCCTTTCAAATCCAATCAAAGTATAATCAAAGCTTAAGGTATATACATTTGCATAAAATAATTTAATATGTTTATTTACAAAGAAAAAGAGCTTAATCGATCCATAAAAAAAAACTTGTGAAACTTCAATAGGTAACAAGAGGTAATCTAAAATTTGTTTTCTTATTAACAACAATTTTGTGAGAGTACATATTAACAATGAGTGGTCACATGTATGAATGGGATAAAGGGTATATAAATGGAATGACTTGCCTACAATTTTTTTTTTTTTGGATATTGTCAAAATTCCATTCTAATTCGCAAATCCTCCACTGTGCAAGATCCTTTTATGGTGGTGCTATGTGTTATGAGTTTAGGAGTTTTGACAAGAGTGAGTCCTTTTATTTATGTGGATCTTTTTACAACTCTTTTGCGAATAGTAATTCCTCCGCAATGCAAATTTATTTTATGGTTGCACTATGTCTTGGGAGTATTTTGGTAAGAGTGAGACCATTTTTTAAGAGGATCTTATCAAAAAAACTATTGTAATAGTTTACTTCAGAGTGAAGGTTTCCTTTTATGGTGCCACTGTGTCTTGGGATTTTTGGTGTTTTGGAAAGAGTGGGTTCATTTTTTTTTTGAATTATCATGTCAAAACTTTGGTATGATTAGTAATTCCTTCACCATGGAAGTTCCTTTTATGGTGGCACTATGTCTTGGGAATTTAGGAGCTTTGAAAAGAGTGAGACCATCTTATTAAACATGTATCTTGTCAAAACTTTGTTGTTGACGGGACTTGGATTTAGCATTCGTTTATCATCATTTCACCTTATCTATAATCCCTTTTGCTTATCCATATTCATGCACTAATCCCTTCTTATGCTCATATACAAGTTTTATGCTCAAGTTATTTTTCCATTACATGTATTAGTATTTCATTTAATTTTTTACTAACATTGAGGGAATTAATGTACTATGTATTTTATTTGAATATTAAATCATCTGTTGGAAACAGCTTTAATATATTTGAGGGAGTTATGTAGAAGCTATAGAAGCTATATAGGAAGCTATAGAAAATATACAGGCTTCTACAAAAACTCTATAGACAGCTATAGAAACTCTATAGGTAGTTGCGAAAACTTTGTATGTAGCTACAGAAACTCTACATATAGCTATGGAACATTTACAGAACCTACCAGTTGCAGAACCTTTATAGAAACTACCAGCTGCAGAAACTCCTACAGAAGCTACATACTAAGTCAATAATTCAAATTTACCTTCAACCACCAACTTTGGAGAAAGATATTCATTAGGAGGAATGGATTTTTATAAATCCATTATTTTGCTGAAATATTGTAACTTCAAAGGATATTCTAAACGTATTTTACTGATGTACCCTAAGGGAGATGTATTATTCCTTCGCCAAGATGTTACTATTATATTTGGTCATCGTAACGGTCATGAGGTAAAGCCTCCATTGTAAGTCGGGTTAATAGTACCCTAGTGGATATAATATAATATTGTATTGAGTCTTCCTAACTGAATTTGACCCAGTCAGTTAAGTGGGGCCGACTTGTTAGGTTAAAAGTGAAGTGACAAAAAGAGTATAAATAGTGGAGTTGTGTTCCTCATTTGAACACACACTCACTTGTGTACAGTGCATGAGAGAGAGAGAAAGATATATTTGCTGGAAGAAGGCACACCTGTCTGGGGTCATGTCTTGTACTTTTGATACATCTTATACAGAGGAAGTTTTGTTGGGTTTTCTTCCCCATGAGGGTTTCCCAGGATACAACTTTGTGTTCTTTTGTGTGGTTGTACTTATCTATCTTACAGTGATAATTTTGCATATGGTTATGATGTTATCATTGCTAAATGTTATCATATATTATATAACCATTTAAAACTTAATATGGTATCAGAGCTACCCTGAAATAAGTCTTTGTGCAGTCGAAACACTACTACAACTACAACTATTGAAGATTAGGGTTTCATGCTTGAAAACCCTAGAAGACTAAAACTAGTCATGTTGGAACTTTCACTATATCTTGATATTGGAGAAGTATCAAGAGCCAAAACGTTTACAGAATGAAGATGAAATCTTGATGTACCCTGTGTAAAAGTTTCATCCTCATATTGACTATAATATAAGAGATATGATTCCTCCAACTTAGGGTTCCAACCGCTCCTAGGATTCAACCTTAAACATGTGACTTAGGGATAATTGTTATATATCGTGATAGGAAGGTCCAAATGAAATTTTGCAAGATGTTGCAGATAGAGCATGGAATTTAGTTTCTGTGGTAAAAGGTTCAGGCCCCGAAGTTGAAATGGGGACATGTGGTAGTCTATACAAGTTCGTTATGCTGAATAGTCCCGAAATAAGTTACCTTGGGAAAATTCGCATAAGTTTCAATTGGTTAAACCAATTCTAATATAACCTATGGGGTTGGAAAGAAGACAAATCAAGATACCTCAGGATAAATTTTCAAGCTCATAGGAGCAGGAATTTTGGAGATGCACCAAAAACAAGATTAGGAAATTCTGTAGAAGAAATTGAAAAAACCTAGGGCATCAGATATTTTGCAGTTCTGATCACAACTTTGGGAAAATGAGTATGTTGTTCAGCTCGCCTTGAGGAGCCACATATTTCTATACAATCAGGTCTGAAAGATACCTAAGTTGAAAATTAGGGTTTCGATGTCAAACCCTAGGTCCACCAATTCCAAAAAATATTTCAAGCAAACATAAGATTGAAGCAATCTCATTGGTCAAAGAAGAAGTTGCAAATCCAGAAGGAGATGAAGACAAAGCGCAAGAAGAAATATACCAAACAAACAAAGATGAGTATTTGAATTGTCTTTCCTAAATATGTTGTGTATTATGCATGATAGAATGTTTGCATTAATGACAGTATACTACTAATACACATGTTATGGGTAAGTATCCCATGGTGCTATACAACACTCCATTGCTACTTATCTAGAATAAAACCTCTTTGCTGACATATTAGATTAGTGAAAAATATCAATGATGTTATGGTAGAGATGGAAGGAATCTAGATAGTTTCCGTGAGATATGGATGAATGTTGTATTGGCTAAAATAGTTGCATGATTGTATCGTTATGCATAAGAATTTGTCATTATGCATATGTCCTATGAAATGTTTCTAACCATGTAAGAAATGTTTCTAACCATGTAACTAGTGTATGTGACTTGTAGGAAAGGTCGTGTACAACTGCCTACAAGAAAAGGAGGATAAGATTTGTTCTGAAGAACAAGTGTTGACAGTTCAATATTCACTCCAATAAAGATGAACCTGAAGCTCCCAGGGCCATAGACACCGTGACGGAAGAAAAGAGCTTCAGAAGAATATAAGAGAGCGGTAGATCCACCTTGAGAGATGAAAACCATCATAGGCACAATAGATAATTCAAGAGGAAGAAAAGTATGACGGGACTTCCAACTAAAGTAAGAGGCCTCATATACACTCTAGTTATGTGGCATAGTTGAGTGACGTCATTGATGCAAACCCTTCCAGCTATGGAAGAAGCTATGATTAAAGAATACCAGTTGATCATGGGGAATGATGTCTAGGATATGGCTTCGAGACTTGAAGGGAAGTGCACAGTGTCTTCCATGTGGATCTACAAGAACAAGTATAAAAAGCAAGGTTCGTGGTTTGTCTCAGAAATAGGGAATAAACTATGGAATGACATACTCTATTGACCAAAAACACTTATCCGGTGAACTAGAAGTATATATGGAGCAAAGAACCACATGTGCATGATAGGATTTGTACAAGCTCAGAAGGCACCCATAGATAAGCACATCCAGTTACATAAAGAGCTTGAATATCACCTAGAGTGATGAATATTTTAACCTTTGCTACAAGGTTGAAGATGGAAACCTATAGAATACAACAAGCTCACAGATGAGTGTAAGAGGAACTTTTCAACAAAGTTAAAGATAAAGGGATCTTAGTATCTAGTAACCCGATATGGATACATAGAATATCAGTAGCACAGGATGCTACCTATCACTCTAGTACAAAATGCAAAGGGAGGATGATGCTCCACTTCAGGGGGAGTGTTTGCATAAAATCTTCGAGTTCGACATGGTATGACAGGATGGACAACTTCCTGATGGACTAAGGCTTTACCAAGAGTAAAGTGGGTTCCAACCTTCAAGGTTGAATGAAGAAGACTGTGATATGTCGATGACATGAGAGGATGAAATCATGGTAGAAGCAACAATGGAAGAATACCAATCATTAATGAAGAATGATGTTTGGGATATAGTACCCAAACCAGAAATCAAGAGTGTGGTATCTTCCAAGTGGATCTACAAGATAAAACATGATGCTGATGGAAGTATTGAAAAATATAAGGCAAGGTTTGTGGCTAGAGGATTCTCTCAGAGAGAGGGAATTGATTATGAAGAGACGTTTGATCCAGTAGCAAGGTACAATTCAATCAGAACCATCATGGCACTTGCATCCATGATGAAGTGGGATTTACACCAGATGAATGTAAAGGCAACCTTCCTGAATGGTATGCTTGAGGAAGAGGTTTACATCGAACAACCACAAGGATTTGAAGTTGAAGACAGAGTGACTCATGTATGTAATTTGAAGAAGGCTTTGTATGGACTGAAACAAGCTCCTAGAGCTTGGTATGGAAGAATAGATAGCTTCTTGACAAGCTTGGGCTTTACCAAAAGTAAAGTTGATCCTAACCTTTACCTCAAGGTTATGGATGATGAACCTATCATACTATTGTTGTATGTGGATGATCTATTTCTTACAGGAAATGAGAAAAATATCACAAAAGTCAATAAGAATCTAGTTGGAGAATTCGAGATGAAAGATCTTGGATTGATTCACTATTTCCTGGAGCTGGAAGTGAGGCACAGCCCAGAAGGAATCTTTCTGAACCAGGGAAAGTATGTAGTAGAAATATTGAAAATATTTGATATGTTGGATTGTAAAGCCATGGCCACACCCATGGATACCAAATTGAAGTTGTTATCTGATTAATCATCAGAGTTAGTGGATATGACTCAGTATAGACATATTATTGGGTCATTGATGTATCTGACGAATACAAGGCCAGATATATGATTTGTCGTGAACACCTTAAGTCAATATCTAGTTAAACCTAGATGAGTTCACCTGATAGCTACAAAGCATGCGATGAGGTACATAAAGGGTACAATAGACTTTGGAATACACTATGGTAGAGATCATGACTACAGATTGTATAGATATACGGATTCAGATTGGGCAGGAAGTACCACAGACAAAAATGGAAACTTGGGTGGATGATATTGTCTGGGATCTACCATGATCTCATGGCTGAATAAGAAACAGTCCAGCGATTCTCTCAGCACGACTGGAGTAGAGTACATAGCAACTTGATCCGCTATTTGAGAAGCAATATGGCTTCAGAAATTGATGACATGTCTATTTGATTTGGAGTTGGATACCACAATGATTCTATGTGACAACCAGAGTTGTATAAAGATGATAGGGAATCATGTGTTCCATGATAAATCAAAGCACATAGAAATCCAATATTTTATGTAAGGGATATGGTACTGAAGGGAGATATAAAACTCCAGTATATGAGTACCGATGAACAAGTTGTTGATGTGTTGAGAAAGCTTTTGTAACAAGCTTGGTGTAGTTTGAAAATACTTTCCTCGCAAGGAGGAACATTGATGATGATGCAAACTTTCCTCACAAGGAGGAACGATGTTGATATGGACCCTTCTCAGAAAGGAGAAACAGGTCGAAGATATAGACTCTCTTCAGAAAGGAAGAACAAGTCAAAGATATAGAATCTCTTTGAAAAGGAAGAACAAGTCAAAGATATGGACTCTATTTGAAAAGGAGGAACAGGTCGAAGATATGGAAAAGGAAGACTAAGTCGAAGATATGAACCCTCCTCAGACAATGGGGGAGCAGGTTGATGATATAGATCCTCCCCGAAAAGGGGGAGTGATGATGAGACTGTCATTGATGACAGTGAAGCTCTAGTTTGAAAGAGGCCAAGTGTGCCTAAAGATGTTGACAGGGTTTGAAATTCACTTGAGGACGATAGTATCCTCTATTGAGGATGGCCTTATAGGAAATAACACTATGTTCTTAAGAGTGGGCCTTACTGGCTAAGGATGACCCTACAGACGTTACTCTCACATGGAGAGTACCCACATTCATTTGTGGATACCATAGAATAACACTCGCTTAGGAGTGGTCCTAGATTTGAATTTGAGGATGCTCTATGATGAATCTATTACGGACGACAGGGCCTACATTTATGTGTCGTTGAGATCTTCCTTGCAGACATTACTCTTGCGTGGAGAGTGCACCTACATTTATATGTAGATTCCATAGAATAAACTCACTTGGGAGTGGTCCTAGATTTAGTACTAAGGATTCTCTATTATGAGTCTTTACAGAGGTTGTAGTATAACACTCGCATGGAGTGGTCCTATATTTCACGCTGATGATGTCCTATAATGAGGGCCTGCATCTAGGTGTGATCGAGATCTATAACTACAGATGATACTCTTGTATGGAGAGTATGCCTACATGTACATGTAGATGTCGTAGTATAACACTCGCTTGGAGTGGTCCTAGCTCTAACAGGATCAGGATGGTCTATGATGAGTCCTTACAGATGACAAGTCCTGGTTTCACTTGCGGATGAGATCTACATTTAGTTGTAGACAATTCAATTGGTCGATACTATGGACCTTCCTTGTTAAGGGGGGGTAGGATGATGGAGGATTGCATCATCCTTGGACCTATTTCATAAAGTGATAGGGATTGATCATCCTACAAAGAGATCATGTGTATTCCAGGTAGTGTGGCAGAAAAGGATTGAGAAGATCGAAGTGCTGCTACAAAGGATTGAGAAGATAGAAATGTTGCTGCAAAGGATCGAGAAGATCAAAGTGCTTCGGCAAAGGATTGAGAAGATCAAAGTGATGTTTCAAAGGATTAATAATATCAAAGTGATGCTATAAGGGATCATAAGATCGAAGTGTTGCTGCAAAGGATCAAGTGATTGAGTGCTGCAGAAGATAAAGACTTAGTGTTGTAGAAGATGATGTCCCAGTACTGAAGACATTGAAGAGTAATTATTCCAGTTACTGATGATTGTTGAAAACTTCCTATGACATATAGATGTATCACCTTGATAATGTTGCAGATGCTCTCTCTCTCGTTACTCCTATAGTTGATGATGATGTTGTCAGTAGAATACCCTTCTTGTTAAGGGGGAGTGTTGAAATATTGTAACTTCAAAGGATATTCTAAATGTATTTTATTTATGTACCCCAAGGGAGATGTATTATTCCTCCGTCGGGATGTTACTATTGTATTTGGTCATCATAGAGTCATGAGGTAAAGTCTCCATTGTAAGTCTGGTCAATCTAATGAGTATAATATAATATTGTAGTGAGTATTCCTAAGTGAAGTCGACCCAGTCAGTTAAGTGGGGCCGACTTGTTGGGTTAAAAGTCAAGTGACAGAAAGAGTATAAATAGAGGAGTTGCGTTCCTCATTTGAACACACACTCACTTGTGTATAGTGCATATGATATATATACTAAAGGAAGGCGCACTTGTCTAGGGTCTTGTCTTGTACTTTTGATACATATTATACAGAGGAATTTTTGTTGGGTTTTATTCCCCATGAGGGTTTCCCATGATACAACTTCATAGTAGATCAACCAATGTAAGAGGAGATTGTGTTTTGCACATATAGTGCAAAGTAACTTGCAAGTTCTCAACGAACCCCAGGTTGATAATTAATGCACACTTTTTAGTTGTTTTCTAAGTAATTATAAGGAAATTAAAAATCTCGTCATTTTGGTGTCATTGCCGGGGAGTTACCACAACCACTGTAACCCCTTACTTGATTGACATAGTTATTTTTGTGTGAGAAGTTTTCCTCTTTTTAATTGAGTAAATTTTCTTTTGGTAGTGAGATTCCTTTAGTTTTGATAATTGTTTTTTTTTTCATTTCTACATGCATATGTTTTTGTTTGAAGGACAGAGGCATAGAGACATGTAAGACACAAAGACACCCTCACGGTAGCATTGCTATAGTGTAATAGTCTACCGCAAGTCTCTGCAAATCTGAACCATGTTAATAATTTATGCAATAGTAGTAGATTTGTTTATGCCTTCTATTTTCATAAATAAAATTAAAGATTCAAGATGATGATTTTGTGTGGAAGAAAGAGCCACCCATATTGCTAAATTGTCTTTTCAAAAAGCTTGGAAACATAAAGAAGGCTTGGTGAATGAATATTCTATTGAAGGATTCAAGGAGAATCAATTGAAGTAGTACACAAGACTCAAAATTTTCAAAAAAGGGAATGTAATATGTCATTCAAGTCATAAAAATACATCTTTTAGCATTAGAATACAATTTTTGAAGTTGGACTATAATCATTTATTCATATCTTCCAAACTTTTCATTTTTTTTAGGATCTGCAGCTTAGTTGTAGAACCTTCAAAATGTATGTGTAGGTCAACTCAAGGTTTAGATTGTTGATTTTTTTTTATTTGGATGTATTATATTGAAATTATACCCCTTAAAACATTCACTTCCATCTAGATCATTATTTTAATGAGAAAATAACTATTGGGACATTTTGGCATGTTGGGATCACTGAAAACATAGTCGGGATAGTCATGTTTTGAGGGAGCATATGGGAACATTTTTAAAAATTGTTTCTGGACAAAGTATCAATTTTAATCTAGTTTCTAATCCAATTTGAATTTTTCAATTTCGGTATTAAACGGAAAACATATGGTCAAAATATTGACTTGGTGTCGGGTAGGAGCTTAAGAACATAGCTCGAACAGTCACTTTTTGGGTGCTTAAATGGATGATTTTTTCAAACATTTTTCTGCTGAATATTATCCTATGAATCTAGTTTACAACTCAATTTGAATTACTCAATTCTGAGATCATACGAGGAAATTATGGTCAAAATACTGACTGCCTATCCTAAATCAACATTCTTGGAACTATGTCTCATAGTCTGATCATTTTTCATATTAGACCTATCAATTCTTCTTGTACTCAAAACATTTTTCTATTGGAGGTACCTACATTAATATACTTTCATCTCCAATTGGAATCAATTCAATCCATCATCAAACGACCAAGTTATGCTCAAAGTAATGGTTGTTGGTCTAGGTCGGAATTGAAAACCAATCTGTCTTACATGATGTTCTTTAGAATATTTGGCATACCATTTTAATTCATTTTCAAAACTTGTTTCTGATGGAGTTATCACTGTGAATCGAATTTCATTTGGATTTTGAACCACTCAAATCGTTCGTGAAATGAAGAATTTATTAACAAAATATCGTTGGGTAGTCTAAGCTGGCCACCACTCTCCAGCAGGTAAAAATAATTTTTTGTTTATTTGATAGTCCTTGAATTTTTTTTACAATAATTTTTTGTGTTTATCTTGCCTATGTTTGGTATTAAGAGAGACTAGTCAGCTCCCTTCTTCCATAAGCTGACATTTTATTGCAGGTAAGTGCCAAATGTTTTGCAGGTCTTTGGAATATCAAAGAAGATTAATCTATGCATGAGTTATCTGTGAAGACCAAATTTAATGTCGATGGGAATTCCCTCCAGAAATCCAACAATGAAGTTTCATTATCATGACAAGTACTACTATTGAATCTCAAGTTCCTACAAGCCTAATTTAGTAGTGTCTCACTAGTTGACAACAACAAGAATATTTTTTTTATCAAAAATTGCAGATGGATCCAGAATGAGACATATGAAGAATATGAAGAACAATGTTCTAGAGGTCAAGTTCCATTCCCACATTCCCATTTCCACGTCCCTGATTTCTACAAATTCCTTTTAGAAGACCTAAGATTCACCATGCTCATTCACTAGTGCCATGGTATGCTTATGTATTTCCTTCTTCCCATTTTGATATGCATGCATGTTGAAGTTAATAAAGCTTTCATTTCCTTATGTGGTTGATAAATTTTTCTCATACACATCATTAATGTCAACACCGTCATCAAATTAACTTCATCCTCCACCATTCCATTACCTCCATGACTTTATGCTCCATCCATCCCTAACCCACACAATAACGTTATCTTAGCTCACTTACAATGTTGAGCTCCCTAAGCTCCCTACCCCCTTTCCAAATAAAATTTGATGGTGAAAACCTGTTTCAAGTGCCATCAGACCTTGAGATGCTTGAAAACCAGCTTGCTGGCAGACATCCCTCAGGAATAAAAAATTCTTATTGTGAAAACCCTCTGGGTGCAGTCAGAGAGATCTTGTATGAAAACCAGCTTGTTGGCGAATAAGGTTCACAAATAAGTGAAAAATAAAGTATTCCATAATGTTCTTTAATCAAAGTTTTCAAGATTTTCTACTACATCATAATATCATTTTTCAACTCCAAATCCAAGTTGCAATGCATCATGCTATGAGTTCCACATTGCTCTTTCCTATAAATTTTTACATCATTGTGGACCACATCAATTCTCGTGCTTCTCAGCATGCTTCTGCATATTTCACGATATTCGTAGGTAGGTACAACTATGATTATTTTCCTTAGTCAAGTTCATTGAATTCTATGGATCTATATTTGGAAATGCACTTGAGCCTTTTTCCCTACTTCCTCCTAAATTTCTAAGGGTAGTAAAAACTTTCAGTTTGGGAGAAGGAAAACACCATTACCTACCATGACCACTCTATTTCTCATCATAATCCTTATTTTACTCATCATTATTCTTTCCTATCCCATACCATCCTTGATCAACCCAAACCTTCATCCTTCCATTTAAGCATCATGTCATCTTTACTTCCTAGCTAAGTCCACTGTGACATCTCTTAACAACCAAGCATAAAAGGATTTTGCTACATAAGCCCTATTGTTGTCACACAAGAACCAACAATAGGAAGTCTTGTTGTTGTCACACAAGAACGAACAGTGAGAAGAAAAGAACATCTGATGCATCAACCAAATAAGTTGTTGTAGAATCCATTCCTACATTTGAATATGTTGATGGAACATGAAAACAGAGCATCATTCATTCTTGACAGCAGAAAATCAACATATTAGTTCATGTAAATGCGGTGTCTTGACAACACATTCATGCTCCATCTTCAGTTGGGGAGGTTGTGGGGATAGATAAGCAACAGTTTAAAGTGAGCAGACATAATAGAGCAAAATCCTTGGGAAGAATATTGTAAGTCAACCCTATTTTAATTTTCAACTTAATTTGTGTTATAAAGTTGGATTAATCCATGTCTCTCCCACATGGTGCTTATGTTTTTTGTTTGTAAACTTGTATGAGTTTGGTGACATAAAAGGATTGATTATTGACATGGCCAAAATTGCAACATATTCCAATCACTTGCTCCACCAACTTGATTTTTGTTAGTGCTCATCAAGGAAAAACAGGGTAGTCTTCACTTACGACAGTCCTATGGTAGTGAGAAACATGGTTTCTATCCTTTTTATTGGTACCCACACAAACAAATTGCTGCAAATTTTTTAAAACTGGAAGATGATTCCAGACTTAAGAGACCACAACCCATGGGGAGATTCTTCTTGAAGAGTGGTTGGGTACTTCATCAAAGGAACTTTAGCATGATGCTCTCTAGTTTGTTGTAAGCGCAATAATATTAGAGGTATTGATATTACCCTTCTCAAAGCTATACAAATACCACACACAACATATTCGTGGTAGTCAATATTGTATGGGAGTGTTGTCATAATTTTTGGGTAGCATTTTTTCCTCTTGGGAACTGATCAACTTTTTTTTCTTGGAAGTGGTAGAAGTCTTTTGTCCCAACAAGATAATGGATTCAATTCCTTTGACACTTTAGTCATCTTGCTTATTGCACTTATGATGGACTTATGAAAAAAGAGAAAACACTCAACACATGCACTTGTAGCACATTTTCTCCATGCACAACACGAAGTCCCATGCTACCTTAGTGCACTCTTATATAGTTTTTCCCAGGTCTTATGCCATCCCAATCAAATCTCCAATCAACCCATAAATCCCTGTGATTTAGAATCTGGTCTAGTTGTTGAGTTTTAGATTGGATTTGATTGGTAACTATTTCTCTAGCTTGGTTACACATGTTCTCTTGTGCCATGGTGGTGTCCCCTCATATAGCTGAACTGAGTCCAAGTGCCATTTTTCTTTTTATTTATATATAAAAATAGTGTGTTGTGCAAAGAGTCACTTTGAGTTTTTTAGTTACTAATAACTCTTTACATTTCTCCCCCCCTTATTGTTAACACCATCCTCGGTGTTCTTTTATTCTGGCTCTCTTACTCATTCCAAAACATGGAGGGATATGCTTCTCGCATTTTATCCTCTATTTCTCAAGTTTCCTCTTTAGGGTTGAAGTGTTCCCATTGCAATTTTATTTGAACGATGACTCGATTCCATAGCATAAATTCCTTCCTGTCTAGGATGCGAAAAGGTTCGGTCTGGAACTTGCTGTCGGGTTGTACTTGAATCACATTCTAGTCAATTATATGAGTAGCATCATGCATATATTTTTTTAATAATGAGACATAAAATACATCGTGTACTTTTATATCAGGGGGAAGTGCAAGTTGATAGTCTACCGACCCTATCTTAGCTAACACTTCAAAAGGTCCACACTACCTGGGTGCCAGCATAGAACATCTTCCCAAACTTAAAGCACTCTTCTTTGGATTTACCTTTATGTTAACATGATCACCAATGTTGAACTCTCTTGGAGTTATTTTTAAATCTGCGTAATTGTTCTTCCAATTCTAGGAAACTTTTAAGTTTTGTTGCACCTCTTTCACCATTTGTTCCATCTCTTTTAACATGTATGGTCCTAGAACAATCCTGTCAACAAGGTTAGCCCAAGACATAGGAGTGTGGCATTTCGACCATACAAGACTTCAAATGGACTCATTTTTAATGAAGCTTGACACCCATTATTATAAGCAAATTATACTTAATGCAAATACTCTTCCTGTTTTCATGGTTTATCCATTACATACATTCACATCATATATTCTAACACTTGATTAGTTCTTTCAGTTTTCCAATCTGTTTGAGGATGATAAGCAGTATTGAAATTCAGTTGTGTATCTAGACCTTTAAACAAGGATTTCCAAAAGTTACCGGTTAATTTTGCATCTCTATCAAAAATCACAACTTTCGAAATACCATGTAACCGAAATATTTCTTTCACAAAAATATCAGCTATATTAATGGCTTTAAAAGTAGATTTTACAGGTATGAAGTGGGAAGGTTTACTTAACTTATCAACAACTACCATTATTGAGTCATGTTGTTTATTTGTTTTAGGTAATCCCTATTAATTTTGTCACAACAATCTTGGGACAAAGTACAAACTCACAAGTGATTCAAAACAAATTAGACATGAAATGATGTAACAATACTACAATAGGAGGTTGCAGCTCTGTGTAATGAATGAATGAATGAATGAATAATACAACACAATGTCATGCAGAATGCATGAATGCCAAGACAATTTGAATTCACTAGGAGGTCATTCGAATTGCATGGATGGGTTTAGCTTAACTGAATGTCATCCAACACTAGACACACTTAGTTAACCACTAAACTAACCATAACTGACTCTCACTGAGTCCTAACTGAATCATAGTGCAATAGATGATTGAGCCTAACTGAATGTAACTCAGACATATGTCACTACATGTCAATCAATAGGTGGTAGTGCATCATTAACTCCAATTAGTTCTGATGAAGTTAATTGAAGTGATATTGCTCATCAGAAATGGTTAGGGGCACATTAACTCACTCCAGTTCATCCCAATCAGCCTAAAATAAACAATTGCATGATGGAGTCACCTTTATAACTCATCTTAACTAACTTTTAGGTTAAACAACAATCAATTAGTAATTAGGTGCACTTATGACACTCAAATCACCCCAGAATTGCTCCTTGTTTGAAGGAGGAAGCCCAGCTAGCCTCCCCGATTGAAGGAGAATGCTTAGTTGGCCTCCTTGATTGAAGGAAGGTGTGGGTGATCTCATGCTGATGTCATGATGTGCTCCAATTAAGTCAAATAAACTTAAGATAGTGGGTAATTAGGCCAAAATTGACCAAATAAAGTGTGTAAGTTGGATAATGACTCCAACACCCCCCCCTTAAGCTATACTCAGGAGGAGTAAAATAAAATTCATTAAATTCTAGGGCCCGAACAACAAAGGCCATGGGTCACCCTGTACAAAAATGTAACTCTAACAATGCTCAAAATAAAATCTAAGTGAGGAAAGAGGGAAAACCCAGTGGGAACCCCCCCCCCCCTCAAGTTGAATAATGAAGAAGTAATCTAATCACCCTAATGAACTCACCCCCAATAGTGAATGGAAGTAAGTGAACATTTTCTCTATAAAGCTCTTGGTGAAGATATCTGCAATCTACTCATCTGTAGGGTAGTATTGCAGAACAATGGTCCTATCATGCACCAACTCCCTGATTTAGTGCATGTGCATCTCAACATGTTTGGTCCTCTGCCTAGTAACTTGATCTATGGATATATTAATAGCACTTTGATTGTCACAAAATATGACTGTGGACAAAGTACTACCAATCTCAAACTCTGAAAGAATGCCTTGCAACCAAACAACTTGGATGCAAGCATTCACTGCTCCCTTGTACTAGGCCTCTGCTAAAGACAATGCAATGGCAGGCTGCTTTTTTCTAGACCAACAAAAGGGGACACCACCAAGCATAAATCCATACCCAGAAGTGGACTTCCGATCTATGGAATCCCCTGCCCAATCTGAATCTGTATAACCAACCAACTCTAGCTCAGAATCTGCAGCATAGTGAATGTCGTAGGATCTTGTGCCTGAATGTACTGAAGGATCCTCTTGGTTACCTTCCAATGAATATAATGAGGATGTTTCATGTATCTCGATACAACATTCACAGCATAACAAATATCAGGCTGTGAATGTGTCAAGTAAACCAAGCTACCAATCAGCTCGCGGTAGATAGTGCAATCCATGGGTGGAGTGTTTTTTCCCTCTTCAAGGTTGATCCCTGAGAGGAAAGGGAATGGGTAAGCCTTGAATTCAGCCATGTTAAACTTAATCAATAGGTATGAAATGTATTTATACTAAGTTACCATTATCTCATCAAAGTCTTGGGAGATTTCAAGCCCCAGAAATTGTGTCAAGAGCCCCAAATCGCTCATCTCAAATGCATCATGAAGAGTAGTTTTATAAAAGCAATGGAAGCAAGTGTGCTTCTTGTAATAAAAATATCATCAACATATAAAACAATGATAACTAAATTAGCATAATATTGATGTAGATACACATTTGAATCAGATTTACACCTTTGGAATTTTTGTGAAAGCAGAAAGGCATCCATCTTGGCATACCATTATCTTGGGGCATGTTTCAACCCATATAGTGATTTCTGCAATTTGCAAACCAAAGAAGGATATGATGTGTACCCCTCGGGCTGATTCATGTATATCTCCTCATGAAGGTATCCATGTAGAAAGGCACTCTTGACATCCATATGATGCACCTCCCAGTGCTTGGATGTCACAATGGCCAAAACTAGGCAGATGGAGTCCATCTTTGCCACCGGTGCAAAGGCCTCATGATAGTCCACACCTTGGACCTGGGAGAACCATTTTTAAACCAGCCTTGCCTTATATTTTTAGGTTTTTCCATCAGCAACAACCTTTTTCTGAAACACCCACTTGCATTGAACTAATTTCCTCCCAGGTGGAAGAGAAACTAGCTCCCAAGTAGCATTTTTACGAAGATAATTAACTCTTTGTCCATGCATCTTGCCATCTCGGATCTTTTCGAGCATGGTAGTAGGACTTAGGATCTGACCCAATCATTAAATAACAAGTCTCGGATAGCAATGAATCATGACAAGATAGAGCAATACCTGCTCTTTGAAAATCAGACCGGGTTCTTCTTGGATCAACAGGATTTCCAATGTTTTTCTCGGCGAAAGAGAGTGTCTTCTTGGACCAAGTTGGGAGATGTGTTCGCACTTCAGAATTTGATTCTGAACTTGATATTTGTTTCTGACTGATACTAGACATTATATCAACAAAATCAGAGCCATCACTCCCAATTTCATCATCAGAATAATGAGCATAACAGGAGGGAATTTCAACAGTTTTCTCCTTGACTAGTTCTACCTCTTGGAGAGGCTCTTCAAATCAGACACTTCTTTCAATGAAAATTTGTTTTGTTTTGATATTCAGCAACTTGAATCCTTTAGATTCTTCTATTCAACACTTTGTGGTTTCAAATCCTTTCTCTTGTCATGCGGAATTCAAGCCCATGCAGTGGGCACAAACACCTTGAAATTTGACACATCTGGCTTGTGTCCAAAAATAGGCTTCAAAAGGTGTCTTTCCTTTGATGGAGGAGTGAGGTACTCTATTTTGAATGTGTGCAGAAACATTCATGGCCTCATCCGATAAATTTTCAGCCAATCCTTTTGCTTCTAGCATGCATGTGGTCATCTCCTTGAGAGAGCGGTTTTTCCTTTCCGCTACACCATTTTGATGACGGGTGTAGGGAATGGAATGTTGGATCTTGATCCCATTGTATGAAAATATTTGCAGTAATTCAGAACTGATATATTCCCCTCCATTATCAGATCTCAGATATTTAATCTTTCTCCCAAAGGCATTCTCAACCAGTGCTTTCAACTCAAAACTTCAGATTTTTTCTTAATGAAGAAAACCCAAGTGTATCTAAAGAAATCATCTATGAAGGTGATTACATACCAATATCCATTCATGGATGTGGTGGGAATAGGTTTGCTAATATCAGAATGAATCAGCCCCAAGATACTTGATGCACGGCTTGCCTTTCCCTGATCAAACTTGTGCTCAGGGTGTTTGCCAACAATACAACCTTTGCAAACTCTAGTGGTAGCTTTGATGGCTGGGAGGCCTTCCACTATGGAATTATTCTGAAGTTACTGCAAGCACTTGAAATTTAAATGACCAAATATCTCATGCCATAGTCTACTGGCCTCATTTCCTTGAGTCAGAAGAGTGGTGGGATTTGCATCCGCCAGAAAATGGGAAAATCATAGGCTTTTGCATGATGGTTTGCTAATACTTTTGCAACAAGTTTACTGGATGCAATCTCAGTGATTTATACATTATTGGGGCTGAAGGTTACTCTCCTGGTCACTTCGGTATGAGTAATTTGATATACACTCAGGAGGTTGGAGGCGAAGGAGAGCACATACAGAACATTGAAAAAACTGCCATGTTCAATATTTACTGTACCTTGTCCTTTCGAAATGATGGTAGAATCATCTCCCATGTGGATGGGAGTTGTTTTGTTGGTGTCCAGAGAAGAGAAGGAATATCTGCTTACCATCATGTGATTCGAAGTTCCAGAGTCTATGAGCGGAGCTTTGGGATTTGAGGTGCTTTCCATGAGAGCATGTCCTCTTTCTTATTGGGTATCCCGATCTTGGTTGTCCCTCTTTCAAACACTCTCCAGAAGATTGATATAATTTCTCTTGAGGAGAGAAGTCATCTCATCAAGCTTCTTCTTCATGCAGGCATGTTCATGGTGGAAGCCCTTCTCGCAATATGAACACTTTACTTTCTCTTTCCCTTGGTTTCCTTTGTTCTTGTGTTTCTTTGAGCCGAAAGGCTCTTCATGCTGTTGGTTCTTTTCTTTAGGCTTTGGTGCATCAAATTTACTCTTTTGATTATTCTTCCCTTTTCCCTTTAGATCTTTGGGCCCCAAAGCAAATAGGGACTCAATAAAGGCATTGAGAGATGGCATCTTCCATCTAGGGGTTGTGAGCTTCCCAAAATGAAAAGTGGAGACAAATACATAGTAGTCCGCACCAACTTTGAAGAGAATGGCGAGGATGAGCTTATCATCCTCCTTCTTCACCTCACACTGCTTCAACTGTAGGACTAGATAATTGAATTTTGTGAAGAAGTCATTGAGAGATCCGAAATTTCTAGGTTGAAGAGAAATCAGCTCATTCTCAAGCTGATAAATCCTCAAATCATTCTGTTTGTCATACAGGGAGGCAAGTTGGTCCCAAATTGCTTTCGGAGTCTTCAATCCCGAGAGATGGAATAGAAGTTCCTTAGAGATAGAGAGACACAGAAACCCAAAAGCTTCATCCATTTTGTTAAAGAATCTAGCCTTGTCCACAACATGGTTAGGCTCTTCCTCCGTGTTCATAGCGACTCTGTAGAGTCCTTTAGCACGGAGCTAAATCTCCATATCTCCTTTCCATTGGTGGTAATTTAAAGGAGTTAGAAGCTCTATGGAATAATCCATTGTTCTACGGTAGTGAATGCACTGAAACTGTAAAAAATCCTACAATCAACACAAAAAAGTCACTGTAAGGTCGAACAACCTGCACATTTTAGGTTTTCATCACACCCAGCATAATTGATCAAGAAAGATTGATCATCACTTCCTTAACTTGGGGTATTAAGTGGTAAAACTTCTGCTTCTGGTGCAGTGTTGGAATTTGAGCTTTTGCTCAATTTTGCATGCTAGATCCATCAAAAATCATGTTTTTGAAGAATAGAGATTCATCTCGCCGAGGCTCCGATACCATATCAATTCTGTCACAACAATCTTGGGACAAAGTACAAACTCACAAGTGGTTCAAGACAAATTAGGCATGAAATGATGTAACGGTACTGCAATAGCTCTGTATAATGAATGAATGAATGAATGAATGTCATGCAAAATGCATGAATTCCAAGACAATTAGAATTGCATGGATGGGTGTAGCTTAAGTGAATGTCAGCCAACACTAGACACACTTAGTTAACCATTGAACTAACCATAACTGACTCTCATTGAGCCCTAACTGAATCGGAGTGCAATAGATGACTGAGTCTAACTGAATCTAACTCAGACACATGTCACTGCATGTCAATCGGTAGGTGGTTGCGCATCATTAACTCCAATTAGCTCCAATGAAGTTAACTGAAGTGATGCTGCTCATCAAAAGTGGTTGGGGGCGCATTAACTCACTACAGTTCATCCCAATCAGCCCAAAATAGACAATTGCATGATGAAGGCAACTTTACAACTCAGCTCAACTGATTTTTAGGTGAAACAACAATTAGTTAGCAATTAGGTGCACTTATGACACTCATATCATGCCAGAATTGCTCCCTGTTTGAAGGGGAAGCCCAGTTAGCCTCCCCGATTGAAGGAGAAGGCTTAGTTGGCCTCCTTGATTGAGGAAAGGCGTGGGTGTGCTCATGCTAATGTCATGGTGTGCTCATATGATGCCAATTAAGTCAATTAAACTTAGGATAGTGGATAATTGGGCTGAAATTGACCAAATAAAGTGTGTCAGTTGGAGAATGACTTCAACAACCCCGTTATAAAGTCCATGCTTATTACCTCCCATTTCCATTATAGAATAGATAGGGGTTGCAGTAACACGGTAGGATGTTGATGTTCGGATTTTACTTGTTGGCATTCAATACACCTAGCTAGGTAATTTGCAACATCATTCTTCATGTTAGGCCAATAATAGTTTTTTCTTAACTTAGTTATAATCTTGTGGTATCCTAGATGTGTGGAATATGGTTTCTTATGTAGCTCATTCAAAACTAATTGTTTAACTTCTTTAGAATTTGGTATATATAATCGATTTTATAAATTAATGAGTCTTATGAGCTTATAGAATAAACTGAATTGTTTCCATTAACATTTGTCTCCAATTGTTCTTTAACGTTTAAGTACTTTTCAACATTTTTAGCTACTTCTTTTATTAAATCTTCAAGATTTGTTTTATAGCTGCTAAAAGAAGCTGAACAATGTGGAATGGCATTCCTACATAGGGCATTTGCCACTTTGTTCTCTTTTCCTTTAATGTGTTTAATCTCAAAATTATACTTGCTCAAGAAGGCTAACCACCTTGCTTGGCGAGCATTCAAGCTTTGTTGGTTAAATAAGTATTTTAAGCTTATGTCATCCGACATTGAGGTAAATTTTCTTCCTATTAAGTAACGTCTCTACATCCTTAATGCCTATACCATAGCAGCTAATTCCAAATCATGTGTTGCATAGTTTCGTTCATGTATTTTAAGTTTTCTTGACACGTAGATTTATCAGATACCATGCATTGAACATGTTTTTGCTTATTTAAAACTCTTTTCCAAGGATTGGCACATATTTTGTTGAATTAGTACCCTTCACATGTAAGCTTTCTATAATTAGCACACTCCTAACACAGGTGAAGGGGAATGTCGAAAGGTATATGCATGAAAATAAAAAACTTTGCAAGAAACAAACTCATAGAAAACTACATCAATAAGTGTATAGCATATCTTACAATGAGGTTGATTTTAGAAAACAAACTGAGGAAAAACTTTGTTCACTCTCGCAAATTGAAAAATAGTCCAAAATTTCAAATGCATCTCTATTCAAATTATGAAGTTGTTGATAAATGTGACAAAATCCATCAAATGTGTAGGAAAAATGTATATACACTATAAAACATATGGACATACTGAAATCATCTATTTAGTAAAGGATCTTAAATAACCATCAAGTATCTTAACAAGAATGCATTAACCAATCAAAATAATATGTTTAAGGTAATATATGTTATACATAGTTGAAAATGTAATGTTGTAAGAGAATGAATGTTATTGTAAATTTTTCATTGAAAAGTGTAAATGTATATATGCAAAGACCAGATCTAAACAAACGAAATAAAATTTGAAATGTATAAGCACTTTATCACATGTTGGTCAGTGAAGAGTCATTAATCATTAAATCACTCTATGTAGGTTTAAATATTAGAACAATTCAGTGACTCTATATGCACTAGTATAGAATGAGAAATAAATGACAAAAAAACAACCAAAATCTGTATATAGATGTACACTTTTTAGATGGAAACCACTGGTGGCAAGTTAGCGGTCATTTATCATACGACAAAAAATGCGGTCATATTTAGTTTGGTCGTTTATAGATTATCTTGTGGTCATTAATTTGGTCGTATATTTGGTCATTAATTTGAAAAATAATTACCAAATATAGAACCGAATTAATGACCAAATATATGACCACAAGATAAGCTATAAACGACCAAACTAAATATGACCACATTTTTTGTCGCATGATAAATGATCGATAATTTTCCACCAGTGGTCGCCAACTCAAAAGTGATCATTTATTTGTGGATTTTGGTAATTTTTTGGTCACTTATCTCTCATCTTGTACTAGTGTTTATCATGGAGTGTTAACCTAATAATATTTGTTTAGGATCTAATTCCTTGGAGTTCTCCCCTAGCCATGGTTAAGGTCTTGAGGCTCGTCTCTAATGCACAAACCATTGCAATGGTATCCAGATCTTTCTCAAAGGATAAAGATTCCTTATATAAGACATGTTATGTGGTTTGTGGCATTATTTATGGTCCTTTATCATTAAAGGTTTTATCAAGGACCCAATGATCTTATTTTATTTCCTTGAGCATGACCAAAGCCTTAAGACATGCATCCCTAGTGCACAAGACTTCATAATGGTATCCATATTCCACCTAGAGTCCAAAGATTGCATCTAAAGGGAATATGTTGTGGTTTTAGGTCATGTTCATGGTCAATGAGCCTTACAGATCCATTTATGGTGTAAGACACTTGCTTTTCTCCCATGACTCTAGTCAAGGCCTTGAAACCCATTCCATTGTGAAAAAACTCTTGAATGTGTTCATATCCAATTTGTATACCAAATATCACTTTAAAGGGTGTATGTTATGTTTGATGGCTTTAATAATTGCTCATCACCTCAAGAATCTAATGTCAAGGCATGCTTTCCTCTATTTCTTCCCCAACCATGGACCAAGACCCATCCCTAGTGCACACAGCCTCATAAAACCACCCATATCTCACTTAAGGAAAATGATCTCCTATAAAGTACATATTTTGTGGTTTAAGGTCTTCTTCACGGTCCTTGGTCTCTAAATGCTTCATATAGGACCTAAGGGCCTTATTTTCCTCCCATGTTGACTATTAAGGCCTTGAAACCCATCCCTACTATCGAAGGTATTATAGTAGCAACCATACTCCACTTGGAGGCCAAACATTCTCTTCAGAGGGCCAATGTAATGGTTTCAATCCTTGTTTATGGGCCATGAGCCTTGTATGCTTCATTTGGAGCGCAATTACCTATTTTTTCTCATTTTACAATGGCCAAATCCTAGAAACAAATACCTAACGTAAAATACCTCCTAAGAGTACCCAAATTACTATGGACCGCCAAATATTATTATTAGAGGGACTATGTGGTGGTTTGAAGTTTTGGTCATGGCCTAAACATTCATTTTCTATTATTTTCAAAATAAACAATTACTTATGTATAAACATAAGAAGTATTAATATAAACATGTAGATATCTTGAAGACCTCTCCAACAAGCTAAGAAATTTCAAAAATTGATGATGGTGGTAGAAAGTTATGGAAAAATTATTAAAAATAATATACATGTGTTTGGGAACACGCACTCATTATCATTGCATTGCATGCATGTTCCTAAAGCATGTGCACATTCTTGTGCATGACTATTTGGAAAAATTCACACCAGTTTGGAAGACACCTAACTGATAGATACACGAACATGTGTATGTTCCTACATAATAATTGTTTGTGCACCCATTGCCACTTTTGTGTCCAACATTATCTTACAAGTGCCTAGATATACTGGTCTCACGGGAAATTCTCTTAGGTAACTACAATTATACTCTTTGTCGTCACTTGTTTGCAAACCTTCTACTTTGTCTGTGATTATAGGAAGTGGTAAAATCTATTAAACCTCTTACAAGTCAAGGGGTAGAAATGGTCACTAGAATTTTATGGTTACAAAGTTGCAAATCAATCCAATCCAATCCAATATTCTGATAGCAAACAACTACCACTTTTAGTTGTTTTTTTTTGCTAATAATATTGTTTAGTTG
>LPNX010218403.1:602234-634145 GCA_001517045.1 Pseudotsuga menziesii | reverse complement strand
TTCTTTGTAATGTGGTTTGAAATTGCATGTCATTGTCAATCCAAGCCTTTTAATTATTTTTTAATGATGAAATTAAAAACCCAAGATTATATTTATCTAAACATACAAAATTATATTTATCAAAACAATATGCTTTTACATTTTCTTATAAAAGTAAACTAACTTATATTATTAAATCTTATCCCAAAAAAATTAACACTAATCTAAAACTTATTATGTATTGTTTATAAATTCAATCTCAATTTTTAATATCATTATATTTGTGAAGTGTATTTAACCTTGTTCTTTGTAATGTGGTTTGAAATTGCATGTCATTGTCAATCCAAGCCTTTTAATTATTTTTTAATGATGAAATTAAAAACCCAAGATTATATTTATCTAAACATACAAAATTATATTTATCAAAACAATATGCTTTTACATTTTCTTATAAAAGTAAACTAACTTATATTATTAAATCTTATCCCAAAAAAATTAACACTAATCTAAAACTTATTATGTATTGTTTATAAATTCAATCTCAATTTTTAATATCATTATATTTGTGAAGTGTATTTAACCTTGTTCTTTGTAATGTGGTTTGAAATTGCATGTCATTGTCAATCCAAGCCTTTTAATTATTTTTTAATGATGAAATTAAAAACCCAAGATTATATTTATCTAAACATACAAAATTATATTTATCAAAACAATATGCTTTTACATTTTCTTATAAAAGTAAACTAACTTATATTATTAAATCTTATCCCAAAAAAATTAACACTAATCTAAAACTTATTATGTATTGTTTATAAATTCAATCTCAATTTTTAATATCATTATATTTGTGAAGTGTATTTAACCTTTTTCATTTTAAAAATCCAACTGTAAATGAATTTCAAAAAAGGTTCGATCTCGCTCAATATGAATTATTTATTTATAAATTCAATCTCAATTATTAATATCATTATATTTGTGAATTGTATTTAACTTATTTCACTTTTAAAAATTTAACTTTAAACAAATGTTTCCTATTTAATAGTTATTAAAATAAAATACACATGATAGAGCTACGATGTAGGTAATTAGGTCGTAGGCGTTTTTTCTATGAAGTGTTTTTGAAAACACTGTTCATTTCCTTGTCTATTTAGCAAAACATATTCCTCCCCGTGTCTTTTTCATGATCTGTTGGTTTTGCTAGTGTCACTCAGATATCCATTGATTTCTAGCATTAAAAACACTGTTCATTTCCTTGTCTATTCAGCAAAACATATTCCTCCGCGTGTCTTTTTCGTGATCTGTTGGTTCTGCTAGTGTCACTCAGATATCCATTGATTGATTTCTAGCATTCCTCTTGACGTGTTAAAATTCCCAGCCTCTTTGTTCAAAACTCAAAGATCCGACTATGAAAAATACAATCCAGGCTGAATGGGAGGTTTTGGTAGAATTTGAGGAGCTCTTCGTAAACCTCATAGCCGATAACGCCAGTCTGAAAGTTTCTACTATTCTGGAAGATCCCAAGAGCGGGAATCACCCGTGAGCAGTAGGGAGACATGTGCAGATTGCGTGGAGAACACAATAAAAAGAGCCACAGTGAAGAGAGGAGATTCCCGGAGTTGTCTATCCGCGTGTGAGCGTGCGGGGAGCCATCGTGTTACAGATCTATGATTTGGGGAGCCACTGGACGGAGAGAGAGACATGGGGTTGAGTCTGCTGAAGTGCTATACCGGGAATTTACCGTTTCTGGCAGAGCAGACTGGCTGGCGCTAATGTGCCCAATCTGTTATGCGGATCTCTCTCAGCCCCCAACCGCGTCTGCCCATTTCTTAAGCTTCAATACATGCTACCTGTACAAGGATGCCCGCAATAGATGGACTGCTGCTCAGCTCTCCTCCGTCTGATCCAATGTTGTTCAAGGAGAAATTAGTGTGTACACAAGATGAAATAAAACTTGATGTGTGCATCTTCTGCTTAATGATTTGGGTATTTTTGTCCAGATATCTGTGTTTCTGTTTAATAATTTGGTATCTTTGTTCAAATATCTTTGGATTCTATGGTGTATTTGGGTATATTTGTTCCAAAATTCGATTTCTGTATGGTGTATTTAGTCCACCATTATTTTATTCTTAATGCAATTGTTTGGTCACTTGTGGTTTATATAATATTTAAGAGGAATTATTGCTGATTTGAATTGCTATATGTTTAGTTTCAATTTGAGAGTTTAATTCTGGCATTTGCAGACAGAGCCCCAATGTCAGATAAGAAGCGGGTCTGTAGCACCTTGATTGTGTCCTCCCAGGAATGCAATGTCCTATGTGTTGCCCACCATCTTGCCAAGGTCTCTTCTAAAGTGAAATCCAACGCTGCAAAGGTCTCTGCTAAAGTGAAATCCAACGTTGCAATCCTCTTCTCTAGCATGCTCCGTTTCTCAACTTGTTCCCTAAATTTGGTTTAGTTAGTCATGGCAATGTACTCGGCCTACTCCTACTATATATATGGGGTAAATAGCTGGGTTGGAGAGTTTGTTAGCTGGCCGGAGGGGGAGCGCGATGGATGGGTTTTTCTGATCTATAGCTGAAGTAATGTACTTATTTATGATAAATGTCAACAAAATTATAATGCAAGAAAGAAGAACAAAAGTGAACGGGATGACCACAAATTGTGTATCCGTACGAAAGGAACTGGGTAAGAACCGCTCGCCTGGTGTTCATATGATAAATCACCCTTGGAATGGTTTCAAACCTGTATGGTCAGGTTATCCCTAGGTCTGTTACTTGGAAGTCTACTCTCTTTGGGTATAAGTTCCCAGGAAACATTTTAATTGTTGTTGCCAACAGAGTTTTGTCCAACCATTAAAACTAGAACAACTCATTAATATGGCTTTTAAAATTGGCTTCCAGCTTTAAGAGAAATTGTGCAGTGTTCGATGACATTCACTACAGATGTCTCTCCCATAATTAATATATACCTCAAAGTTGCATATTTTTCTTCCAGAATTAATATATTTTCCTCTCCATGATAAAAGAAAATCAACTTTATCCTCTCAACCTCACCTGCAATAAACATATCCTCTATTTCTTGCGGAAAATGTTGTTACCATCTTGAAAAAATTGCCTTGTGGCCATTTCAACATAGCATTGCTGAAAAATGTTGGGATTGTTACTTTTCCCATCTTATTTTCATTTTACCAGTACTACCAAAACTCTGCTGCATAATTGTTTGGATATTACAAAGACCACCTCTGCAAACTGGTGCAACCAAAAGAGCAATTTTTGAGGTGGTAAGAAGCAGTGAAAGCATGGGCAATGGTGGAGAAAGGATTTGTCTTGTGGCCTGAAATATGGATAATGAATTGGGCAACACGAAATACCTTAAGACAAATTTCACATATGCAAGTAGATAATTGTGTTTTTGCAAACAGACAACAATATTTATAATAGAAATATAATCCCAATATTTTTGCTAACAAAAACTTTCTTAGCCAGATATCAGGAGCGAAAGTGAATCTGGTCAAAATGCATAAATGGCATGTGTAATAATCTGCGCAACGATTTTAACTGCTAAAGTCTACAGAGGTGTACATACACTACCCCCTTTGGATTTGAACCGGTGACCTCCTAAGAGGAAACACATGCTCTTAACCATTAAGCCCACTCATGCTGGTACTATCAGTTTTATGTGGTTATCAGTTTTATGTGAAAAACCTCTTATAGCTGGTAAATGCTTTTTAGAAAACTGTTTATTTTTCTTAAAATCTTGTTGCCCTTAAACTCGTGCCTGTCTCGAGTTATTTTATAACCAAAAAAAAATGATATACACAAAGTCTCCAATATATCAACGCATCTCTTTGAAGGATCCCAGCCAAACAGTGTTTTTACATAGCTCAAAGTTAGAGGGAGGCGAAGGAATTTATTTTTCTCAAATTTTGTTGTATCCTTGTGCTAGATCAGTAGATCTTCAAATATCTAAGGCTTGAAATTTTTCGTATGATGAATTGTGATCCTAGTTTAAGAAACTTTATCCTTTGATATTTGGGTCTTTTTCCATTCAAATATTCTAAAATTCAATACCCTTTTGTTGGGAAGGTGAAAACCTATGCAATGTCGATATTGTTCCAAATGATTTTGTTGCCAGTTGCCATAGTAACTTTTATCTATCATTTCATACGATTTGAATTGGTTCATAAGGATATTACTTTAATGTACTCTGCATAAACCTGGTCATACTACTCACAATATTGTTCTATATACTCATAAATATGTTGCTCTGATTATGTGATGATTTCCTTATGCTTCTAAAACCTGGCCCATAAAGTGTGGGACTTTAGTAGCAACTACTTTAAGCTTATTATTTATGGTTACATTTTTGCCACTCCACGATACACTATTAGTGTAAGTGGCTTTCTTTGTGTTTTTTCTTTTATTTACTTATATTATTGAATCCAATAACCCTTTCTTATTTGTATATCTATTTTAGGGTTTTTGTTACCTTAGTTATAATGGTAAATGCCTATTTTGGTCATAGAGAGACATAGTAAGCAAGTGGACAATGCGAAGTGTTAAAAGAATATATTTTAGTTAGGGTTTGGATAGAAGTCATGAGGGTTTTATAGACCTATCAAATGAAGCAAGTGCAACATTGTTTGGCCAAAATTCCAAAAGAAACGTTGGAGATGAGATTGTAAATTTTTTTAATGCTTGTATCTTGTTGTTCTGGAGTTGTGGCTAACACCTCTTTGTGTGGGAAACTATCGGTGTTTCAAATCTATCCCACTTATAGATGATGCTCATCTATTTTGAACTTCGAAGTTACAAGATTCTAGCTCATGGGAATAAAATATATGTAAGGATGTATTCCAATGGTTAAAGGGGACTGTAAAATTTCTCTCATTTTTATAGACTACTAGTTGGAAGGGCTGGTGCATAGATAGTTTATAAAAATAATTCAAGTTGGATCCTATCTACATGCCATAAATAAAATCTATATGGACTCTAAAACATTTTTTTATTTGGAACATGCTTCTCTTGAACATTAAAAAAATTACTTTACATTGTATTGCATTCAATAGTTGCAGGTTATTGTCAATATATTCCTCACCTTACTTAAGCTAAGAAAACCAACATGTCAACTTTCTTCCAAATGTAAACTGGAAATACACCAACTAAATTGAAAGTACAACAACTAGAAACCTAACAAATGTTAATATATGTTGGAGTTGATGACTTGAAATGGTGGAAAATCTCCAAGCTCATGTGATGACATGATTGGTGGATTGACATTGACAATGACATTGGTGGATGATGATAACATTCATCATTCATGACTATTGAATTGAATTTTGATGGCATTGACATGGAAGAGGTTGAAAATCAACAACTAACGAGATTCATTTGGGAATGAATTGAATTCTGATGGCATTGACATGGAAGAGGTTGACAATCAACAACTAACGAGATTCATTTGGGAAACTCATTTATGGTCATCATTTGTTGGCCTGTTATAACCAAAGTTATCAAAGTTGGAGTTGGGCACAACCTGCTTATGTTTACAGGGTTCATTAAACAAACATAAAAATGCTCATGAAATCCTAAGATGCTTTACAAAAGCTTTCAGGTTGTGTATACTTTGGCATGTTTGTGTTTTGTGAAAAGGGTGAGATTCACAAGGGAAGGCATTATGCAAAGTGAACTTTGTAGAGTGGGTTTTGATGGCAATATCTTTTATTCTCAAATTCATTGTTGGAAAGCAATGACAACTAGAATTGCAGAGATTAAATTATTTTTGGGGAAGCAATTCGGGAGGAGGTAGCTAACTTATTTGTTCAGATATGTAATAATGAACTCCATATGCAAATCATGAAGCTAAATCTAGATTTATATAGAGAACTTCAAGCAAGGCTCAAAATAAACTCTTACTATTGCAATTCCAACTCAGTTTAGAGACAGTGACATGTAGTATTGCTTACCTAGCTCTTAAAACTACCTTATTCGAGGAGAATTTGAATCCATTTGGAACATTTAACGTTCATGTCTCATTTTATAGCATGCATGTCTCATTTGGCATAAAAAAAATATCTCATTTTATGACGAATAATATGTATACTTGGGGAATATTCCTATACATACTTAGGGTCAACAACATGCATTATATGCATTGGTTCATTTTTCTTGGTTAAGATAAAATTCAATTCTAAACACCTTTTATCCTTTTCTTTCTTCATGAGGAATGATGCATGTGATGATATAATGATATATTTTTAATTTCTTTGCAGACTCTTTTGCTATGGAAGCTTATCTTGTCAATTGTATTTTAAAGAAGGTGTTACTCTATCTTTCAGATTGATGGTTGTTTACTTATATCTGTTGGTGTAATCATAAATTCATAATTGTTTCTGGGTATCTCTTTACCTTATTCCTAATTGATCTTACCGTAATTTCAATACTTCATTAGATCTTTGTCTTGTTCTGGAATGTCTTCTTCTTATTTGGTGTCTAATGGGGTGGATCTAGTGATGGATGAGGTTTTAAAGCTGATAAGTGGGTGCTTTTGTAGATACTTTCAGTGTCAAATACTCTGCCTCTAATTCCTGTATTTGTATTCTTTGTTATAGAATAATGTCCATGAATTATGTGTTTTGTGAACTAAGAAGATTTTTATTGCTATGATGTTCCATATGTTTCCCACACATATTTCCAAGTGGTTAAGAATGTACTCAATCTTCCTGAGATCCACTAGACATTTAAAAAATACCATAAATAACTCCAGTCATTGCTCCTTAGATTTTTCTGTGTTTTTTTTGCTGATACTGAAATGGGGCCTCACAACAATTTTGGTTTGAACTTTTGTATTTCCTAGCACCTGTTCCTCTCTCTTTTATTTTCATGACTATCTTTTCTTTTTCATAACATTTTAACATCTAGTACACTCCCTTGATTTTAGGATTGATGAAACTCATAACTCGACAAAAGGCTTTGGATTTTGGTTAGGAAGAAAACCAGAAAGGAGTGATGCTTGATTGGGTAATTTCAAATGAGTTATGAATGCTATGATGAATACTGATATGTTGGGTGCAATTTATTCTTAAGGTTCATAACTAGAGAATTCAGAACTACAACCAACTTTCTCATAGTATTAGAATGCCCAATTTGCAAAAAGACAAGGGTGCTTGAAAAAAATCTCAAATCTGAAATTGCACCCCTCGGGGAATGGCTAAGGGAGACTATAAATTAGCTAAGTACTTCCTATATCTAAGCACAACCAACCACGCAAGATAGGAAATGATTAATGCAAGCTATTTGGGAAAGTAGGAGACACTAAGAAATGCTAGACTCATCATTTAAGAAATCCTTTTTTCTTTGGGATGTATTTCTTATGCATTGCCCATGTCTATACATATATGTCCTAAACCATGGATCGTACGTCAAAAGTAGTGTTAGGCCTAATCATATGACCTTTAGTACCCAATTTTAAATCAACCTAATCTTTATTTTATTTTATTAGTAACTATCCTACAACTTAGGGATTACCTAAGGGACTTTTCTAGAAGGGTTCTAAATATTTTACATTTAGCTTTCACTCCTCCATTTGTAGGTGGCACCTAGGCAAGAGAGAAAACCAGGTCTACTTCTCTATCTATTGTAGAATTGTTTTCTATTTTTTTGCTTTATGAGCTATCTTTTGCTTAACACCTAGGGTTACTTTTGCTTTTCCTTGACGCCTAGGTTTCTTTATGATCTTGGAGTGGGCCATGACAAGCGTTTTTAACCCTGGGTGTTTTTTGAGACCACTGTAGAATTCGTCCTCCCTTCCTCCAAACCAAATTGCACATGTGTCCTCCTGCTTTGTTGACTTGTGTCCTTTACGCTCTTCAGTTGCTCCATTTGGAATTCTTAAATCCTGCAGTTTCTTTTGCTGCTCTGACCGCTTCTTCCCCACACCCCAACAATTTATTCCACTTCTTCGACGAGCTCTTTTCGCACCATGGTTTCTTCTCCTCCTCCAATTTTCTACCCTAACTTCGGATCATTCTTCTCTTGATCCAAGGGAATCTGTTTGGCTTGCTTCTTATCGTCCTGTTCACAATAGAGTTGAACCTATTAAACCCCAAACTGTAGGTTATAGATAGCTTGCTTTGAGTTTTTCTGCTGACTGCACTAAGGGGTTTCGTAACAAACACTAATGGCTCAACCATCTAATCTCCCTTCAATACTTTCATTGGGTAGATGGAATCCATGGGTATATAAGATGGAATTGTCTTTTTTCACATAACCCATTCATGGGGGTCGCTTGACATTTTGTCAATCGATCGCCCCTCCTTCATGCAATCATTGTGTTTTGCATTGACATTCATTTTGGTGATCTCAAACTGCCAATGATTTCGTAGGTAGAGTGGCTTCACATGCTTTGCAGTACTTGGGGTTGCACAAACAAATTGCATTCAACCGATTTGCAGGAATAGGGTTTGGTGTTCGTACATAGTAGGGTTTGCATTGGGTTTGCATTATTTTTGTTTCTACGCAGCTGCTAAACTTGGTTTGTGGCCTTTTAGTGATTGGCAAGTGAATGTGTATGCCTTTAGGGCTGCATTGTGTCCTGTGTTGGCACTCTATGGGTTGAGTTGTGGGTGATGCACCTTTTCCTGCTGACCATGGGCTGAGAATGTGAACTCCTTTACTTGCCCATACAAAGCCTTTCTCTTTTGTTGGTTTCCAGTTTTGAAATGTGGCCTTCTTCACATAATTGAAATTGATGCATGGCCTTGTTGAACTAGGCCATGCCACTACCAAACCCTTTAGGGAATACATATTCACTTCACAAACTAGGGAGGTCACAACAGCCAAAGCTGTGCATTGCTCCCTTCAACATTTCTTGCCCTTTTCTTGAACTGTTATAGGATGGATGTACTATGTTTGGGGGTTGCTTCCTATTTGTATAGTACAAGCCTAAACACTTATTTTTTGGATTCCTTCTTGCTTGCCCATTAATTTGCTTATCTTGTGCAACATTTCTGGACATTCAAATGATTTATGGCCTTCTGTTTGGAATTTTTAAGAAACCATTGGGGACCTTCCTATCCATGTACCTCTAAGATATCATCTTCCTTCAAAGTTTCCTCTAACTCTAAAGGTTGTATTTCTTCTCCCAACACAAAAAATACATCCCTTTGTAGGATGCTTATACATGCGTTTCTATTCGGTTGCTAAACTTTGTTTGTGGCCCTTTAGTGATTGGAAAGTGACTATGTATGCCTTTAGGGCTGGTCCGTGACCTTTGTCAGCCCTCCAAGGGCTGAGCCGTTGGTGTTGTGTCTTCTTCTCCTGGCCATGGGATGAGAACGTGACCTCCTTTAGATTCCCATACATAGCCTTTCACTTTTGTTGGTTGTTAGTTTTGAAACGTGGCCTTGTTCGCATGTTTGAAATTTATGCCTAGCCTTGTTGATCTAGGTCATGATACTGTCAAACCCTTTAGGGAATACAAATTCACTTCTCAGCCTAGGGAGTTCACAATAGTCATACCCCGCGCATCGCTCCCTTCAACATTTCCTGGCCTTTCCTTGAACTGCTAGAAGATGGATGTATTATGTTTGGGGGCTTCTTCCTATTTGGATAGTGACAAGCCTAGACTCTTGTTTTTTGGATGCCTTTTGGATTTCCCATTAATGTGCTTATCTTCTCCCAACAGGATGTGACTTTTTCTATCATTTTTCTACTGGGTTGTCTATATTCTTACTGGCCCATGGTTGTACATAATCTCTCCTATATTGTCGATGCATTGCGATGCCCTACCCCACCTTAGCTATGTCTATGTTAAACCATATATGGTAGGTCAATAGTAGTTTTCTATCTACTAGAGAGAGCTATGCCTTTTAAGGTGCCTACATGTGATTTGGGATGACTATCCTTGCTTCTACCCTTATGAGATATTGCCACTTGGTCACTGGGTTTTGTTGTTGTCTGTATCTAACCTAAACCCATACCACTTTAACCTTCTCTCTCTCAAAGTAACCCTTATGAAAACTTGTCCTATTGGCGACAATAACTGACTCAACATGTCTGAGTATAAGTCAGATCCAAACATGATCTATTTAGCATTTGTTTTTAAATTACAGTGTATTAGTTTCACTATACTTTTGCTATTTTTATGCTATGTATATTGGAAATGAAAATCCATCTCAAGGACCAACTTTAACGCAGTGACACGCAAAGTGTTAAAGTTGAAAGACATGCAATTTATTTTTACATTTATGACAGAGAAAATATTAAACTCCTTGTCTGACCCATAATTATGCTGCTTTTTGCCTCTTGCTCAGCCATGGCCTTATCTTGAACTGATAAATGTTGGTTTTAGTCTTTTTGGGTTTTTTGTCAGCTTTTACACAAAAAAATAATTTCCTTACATATCTTTGTTTTCTTGGAAGTGGGGCATTTGAATGTCTCTTAAACATTTACTTTAATCATTCTTTAAGAAAGACTTATTGTTAAATGAAATATAATTACATGTTAACATTTAATTGTACATCTGAAAAATAGTTAAATTAAAGTAGTTATGTTTTTTTGCATTTTTTCCATTAAATTTTGTGCTTAAGTATCCATTTTAAAATTCCGCATTAACTTAAATTAAGTACAATATTGGAAAAATATTGTACTAAAGATTCTACATGGAAAAATATTGGATCTAAAGATTCTAAACAAATGGGAAATCTGTAGAAATACATGTATTATGTATGTTATCTCTTCATTGTCTATTGTTTTCTCGAACTGCTACTTCTATATTAGAAATGGATGTGCATGGATCCTTTAACTTATGTTTTTGAAATATGAAATCAAGTTAAGGAGCCTATTTTCATCCTCAATAGTTTGAATTCTATCGCTTTCCATGCATTAGTTTTTAAGAAAATTTGTTGTTATTGATACCCTCAACCACGTAAGATATTTGGCTTGGTTTTGAAGTTAGATGTTGTTCAAGGTTGGAGAGGTTGTTCACTACATTGATATATATTAAAGAATGAAACCACGTTGATAAATATGATATATATCCTAATATAGAATGAACCAGTATATGAGGGATATATATCAAGAGCCAACATTTTGAAATGCTTTTGTTCTAATTATAAATTGATCATTGATGTCTATAACCATTTCAAGAAGTCACGTACCGATCAAGACATTTCCCACTACATTGGCTGCCAAGGAATCTCGAAATGTTTCAAATCATGTTGCTATTACATCCTAGGTGAATGCCTAGCTCTATTTAATCCATTTTGAAATACTTTTCATCTCATTATAAATTGATCATTCATATCTATAATTATCTCAAGAAGTCAGGTACCGATTTAAGAGGTAAATTCTATTAGTTATTTTCCACGATCTTTGAGGTATTAGAATACTTATGGAATCCTCATTTCACATCAGATATTTGCTGAAAGGAAAATGTCTTTATTGAGAGGAAAGTGGCTATGATGGAGAGGGCTGTTATAGCGGATTTCACCACACTAGGTGAATCACACATTGTATGGCCTTCCCCTGTCCCGCTGCAGACTCATTAGCCCCTATGAACTACTTTTTGTCTTTTGATGTGTCCTTGATCATCCCTAAAAACATAAGAAAAGTGATATACGCGGCTTTTACCCCGATAACCACGTACATATGCGGATATTACCCCTATAGTCGCGTACATCGGGATGTGTACATAATCCAAATCCTTTTGGAGTTTTCCTTGACTTGGATCCGACTCATATGACTCCTGGCTTTCCATATGCCTTGAGATCGCACGGATTCGACCTTTCAGTATCCCTTTGAAAAGCTATATAAGGAACCCCTTGAGACATTGAAAGCATAAGAGAGAATTGAGAGTAACGAAACTATAGTCCATTGTTGCCAGAACTTATGCTTGAGTCTGCATCCCTTTGTCCCTTGGAGCACTATTGTGTTCTTCCCAAGCTTGCCTTTTGCTAGGGAGCTTGCTATCTGAGTGATGGAGGATTGAGGTGGTGGAGGCCCAAGTGGGGGATTCAGTTTCTCCGGTTCGCAGATGTGCCGTCAGAGGCTGTCACTTGTAATCTCTGATTCATATTAATAGAAATATCTTTTCCTGTCCAGTAATGTGTATTTGAATGAATATTGTATCCATTGGAATATGTCAAATGCTTTTACATTATTGATTATATATGCTAGAATAGATCTAACACCATGATATATAGTATGCTTGTATTGTTTACTTATTGTTGAGGAAGTATTATATCAATTCAAGCTGAAGATTGGAAAGTTCAACGGGGATCTAATTCAACCGTCCGGAATAAGGTACGAGGTTCGATCCTTTAGTGTTAGACATTTTATTTCTATTGCATATTGGGAAAGATTGATTTATGGAGTCTAGCTGTCTGTTGTGGTACCCCAAGCCATAGTAATTTCTCTCCGTAACAGAATTGGCGACTCCGCTGGGGAATTCATAGTAGTTGTCCTTTGGGGGCAACAATGGGCTTGATATGATTGACTTGCTCTTTGTTTCTCCTTGTTTTTGGATCACATTTTATAGTATGTTCATCCATTGACACTCCCATTTATTTGTTTGACCCTTGGCCTGCTTTTTACCACTGCCTTCTCTGTATACGCAGGTTTTTGGCCAAAAGTCGCGTACATACGCGGATTTTTGGCCAAAAGTCGCGTATACATGTTGATTTTAGACTAAAATCCTTTTTTCCACGCAGGTTTTTGGCCAAAAGTCGCGTATACATGTAGATTTTAGACTAAAATCCTTTTTTCCACGCAGGTTTTTGGCCAAAAGTCGCGTATATGGGCCTTCCCATGCAGGTTTTTGGCCAAAAGTCACGTATATGTGCCTTTCCATGCGGGTTTTTGGCCTAAAGTCGCGTACATACGCAGCTGTTCTTTATACAGTCGCGTACATCCTCCCTTTTGGTGAGTTTGATGTTGGGGGAAGTTGCTGGGTGGGTTGTGAGTGTGGTTGGGTCTTCCTTGGGTCTGATGTTGTCTGTTGGATGCTTCTTTTGTGACCAGAGACTGCTTTTTCATTGCTTTTTCTTTGAAAGTAGTTTTAGTCATTCTTCCTTTTTGTTTTTCCATTAGTGCATTACTCTTTTTGTCTTGGTGTCTTGCTGGGCTTGTCTTTTATACTTGCTGCAGAGACTGAGAGTTTTAGATGACTTTTATTGCATTTTTCATTCTTTTATATTGGAAAATACAAAGTAGTTGCACTCTTAGTTGCATCTTAGATATGGATTTGAGGAGGTACTTGCATTGGATTGCTTGGATGAGAGTTGTGTTTAGGCTTTCATATAGGAAGGATTGCATTGGCATTCGGAAAGAAATATATATTTATGCATCTCATGTAGTGGCATACCCTATTTTTCATTTGACAAAGATTGCACTTAGCATTGTTTGTTATGGTGTGCATATTTATTTCACTGCTGAGTCATAATGTCATTAGTTGCACGGCCATTTCCCTTTGAGTAATTACAGCCAATTAAAATCAACGCTAAATTAAAATGAATTACACTCTTTTATTTTTTAGGGTGCACCAACAAGCTTAGGTTTTAGGATCTTGGAATAGTTCATTGTAATTCAATTCTCCAAGATCACTAAACAACAACAACTAGGTGTCTGTCCAGGGAGTGTGTGAAATCCTTGGTATAACCATCGTTCTCAGGATCCTCCTCTCAAAAGGGAGTTAAGCATGAGGCAGTGTGAGCGGTTATTGATTGGGATGACCCCTAGTCATTAACTGAGTAGCACCGGCGATATTGCCATGATTGTATTCGTATCTGGGAGCTCTTTCGAGAGTTTCGGGCTTTGATACCCTGCCCATACGGTCAATCCCGCCTGCGACTGTCCGCCTGAGCATTGATTATATTGAGGTGACCTTAGTTGCCTTACCTAGGTTATCGAGGGGGTACTTGCAGAGGTTATTCTGTGGGTGTCCTGGCCAAGTAAAGGTTGGACAGCACAGTGGCTTTATGCGTTGAAGCCGAGGGCCACTATAATTGGTTACGTACCTCCGCTTGTAGTGTATGGGAGTTTCGAGCCTCTCCCAGGAGAGACATACCTACTACATTTGGGAGCTCACATATCCTCCCCTTGGTTTGCTTGTATTGTTGGCTGTAGATTTTCTTAGGAGTGTGCTCTTTGTGCGCTAGTTGGCCTTTGGGATCGCGGTTACTCTAGTATATTTATGCTCTCTTGAGTTCAGGTCCTTTTATTTTTGGCATGCCTAGTATCCTATCACCCGTCTTGGTCCTAGTACGGACCCTGGTGTCAGACTTGGGGGCATTACAGCCCCTTACCGTGCTCATAGATTTGGGAATGGTAATCTTCCATCCTCCACTCCATTTGTGGAGGATTTTTATTTTTTTCGCTCGGTCTTTACACCAGTGGTCACCCTCATGGGGGTGGTAGTGGATGCGTGAACGTTGGGTCTACACCTTACTTCCCTTTTTATGTCCCATTGTTCACCGCATTGTTTCCTTTGGGTGCATTTGTCATGATCATTCCTCCCTATATCCTATAGTGTGGATTCTTTATTGACTATTTTGGGTTGTTTTGGTCTAATATGGTTGTCATGTAGGATCTAGTTTTTGTACACTCTCTCCAAGGTTTCGACCCGTTCGTGCCCATCACAAGTATTATGTCTGAACTGGCATATAGGTTAGGATTTCACATCCACTTGCATTTATGCATTGCCTTATGACTGTTCCATCTTAACCTTAGCTACGAACCCATTCCATGGTATCACAGAACCTTCATGCTGCTGTTAGAAGTGGTACTATGTGAATGGTAGAGATTTCCTATACATGGGTGTCCTAGTTAGCTCCCTTTTGCATTTGGTACCCATGATGTGAGTCCTCTCTTAGGTCCGGGAGTCCTTTGTATAGTATTGCCATGACATTTCACAAGAGCCTCATACTCCTCTTGATCTTATGCTGGCCATGATCCCTCGGACTCCCTTGTATCAAGTTGTGGATGCATTATCATGAGCTTTTCCTGTCTTATTGAGCTTTATGCCGGCTCCCCTGACATTGCGTTTCAGCCATATAGCCCGAGCTTGTCTCATGTCTAGCCATGCAGAGCCTTTCTTTATATCCTTCGCAGCTTGATTCCCTTTTTACCGGGAGGGGATTTTCCCCCGAGTGTCGATATCCTACACATGTATCCTTGCATTGAGCATAGGTATGTTCCACTGCTTGGAACTAGTTTGTTTGCCCTCATGACACTCGTCTCCTCCTAGTTTGTAACTATAAAGCTAGTTTATTCTTTTTTCAAGCTTTTCAAATAACTGAAAAAGGCCAAAAAAATCAAAAAACCAAAAAGATGGACAAGAAAAGATATTATCTTTGGCAGCTGTCGAGTCGTGTCACCTTCGAACATAGCATTGTATATCATATCCATTGGTTGGGTTATAGTTTGACTTTAGGAGCTGTACTCGTTTATTTGAGTTTATCTCCACCGACTGGTTATGCTTCCAGTCCCTATGGAGCCTCTATTGATGCCTCCTGCATCATAGAGATGTCCCAGTCTATGCTGCCTTCATTCATTCACCATACGCAGTTATGCTCTTGTTCGAAGGAAGTTGAAACCTGAGTCGGCCATTCCTCAGTTATCTTGACTTTGCATGTCGGCCATTCCCGGTACAATTACTGGTTCGTGCACCTTATGATCGAGTCCTTCCACATTATACAGCCTTGCTGAGTACCTCGTGTTGGATGATGGGGGATGCCCTAATGCCCTCCTTCCAACGGATTTCATCCCATCGACTTCAGATCATTTATTCTGGGATGGAGTCTAGAGTCATTTTGAGTGCCTTGAGACTTGCAGTCATCAGTGGCAGGTTATCTCGCCATCGACAGTTTTGGGAATACATCAATGTCCCCTGATCGATGGATTCTCTCAAGTGTTCGACCTCAACACATTTATTCACACTTGTTAGTTTGCACTCTAGTACCTTGATTCCCATTTTCATTATTGGTGGGTGATCTCGCGTCTGTTAACGATATACATCAATGACCAGTAATCAGACGATGGACTACTATGTTCAACCTCGACACCTCTATTCGCATAGTAGGACATGTACTCGTAGCGGTGTGTGTAGAAGACCTTCCAGATGGGTGGCATCCATTATATGCTACCTCCTTGATCGTGCCAGTGTTCATGAGATTTCAGCTCTCATGACTTGTTCTAGTATATGTCAGACATTTCCAGCCACTATGGAGATCTTGATCTATTGTATATATTCATCCTTTGTGGAGATCATGGTCCTTTGTATATCTTCATCATGGAGATTATGATCTATGTATGTTGTACGTGGCGATGACCACATATGTGTTATCATGTTTCATGCCTATTCATGGCCATTGTACTCTTATGTATTCGGGACTGCTATATGTATTTGCAGTTATATGCAGAGTTGTATTATTGTACTATGCTGATTGGGTGGCTGGTCTTCCATTTGGGTACCTTCATCACTCCACTTCTGGGATGGACTTATAATGTATTTTGGCCATCGTATAACCCCTCTAATCTCATACATTAGGGGGCATCTGTTATAGTGGATTTCACCACACTAGGTGAATCACACATTGTATGGCCTTCCCCTGTCCCACTGCAGACTCATTAGCCCCTATGAACTACTTTTTGTCTTTTGATGTGTCCTTTATCATCCCTAAAAACATAAGAAAAGTGATATACGCGGCTTTTACCCCGATAACCACGTACATACGCGGATATTACCCCTATAGTCGTGTACATCGGGATGTGTACATAATCCAAATCCTTTTGGAGTTTTCCTTGACTTGGACCCGACTCATATGACTCGTGGCCTTCCATATGCCTTGAGATCGCACGGATTCGACCTTTCAGTATTCCTTTGAAAAGATATATATGGAACCCCTTGAGACATTGAAAGCATAAGAGAGAATTGAGAGTAACGAAACTATAGTCCATTGTTGCTAGAACTTATGCTTGAGTCTGCATCCCTTTGTCCCTTGGAGCACTGTTGTGTTCTTCCCAAGCTTGCCTTTTTCTAGGGAGCTTGCTATCTGAGTGATGGAGGATTGAGGTGGTGGAGGCCCAAGTGGGGGATTCAGTTTCTCCGGTTCGCAGACGTGCCGTCAGAGGTTGTCACTTGTAATCTCTGATTCATATTAATAGAAATATCTTTTCCTATCCAGTAATGTGTATTTGAATGAATATTGTATCCATTGGAATATGTCAAATGCTTTTACATTATTGATTATATATGCTAGAATAGATCTAACACCATGATATATAGTATGCTTGTATTGTTTACTTATTGTTGAGGAAGTATTATATCAATTCAAGCTGAAGATTGGAAAGCTCAACGGGGATCTACTTCAACCACCCGGAATAAGGTATGAGGTTCAATCCTTTAGTGTTAGACATTTTATTTCTATTGCATATTGGGAAAGATTGATTTCTGGAGTCTAGCTGTCTGTTGTGGTACCCCAAACCATAGGAATTTCTCTCCATAACAAGGCCATTTGAATGATAAGTTTGTTTTACTTCAAGGCAGGTTGATGGATTAGAAGTTGTTGCAATTCATCCAAGATTGCAATTTGCCCAATATGTTCAGAACACCATGTTTGAATACATGTGTTCTTATCAAACATGTTTTCCCTTCTTTATAGTTATAACAACACATTGGAGTCTTTTTTTCATGAGCTAAATTTCTTCCATGCCCTCGCATGTTCGTTGTATAATGTGATGTTAATTCGAAAGCCCTATTTGCTATTGTGTAAAACGGTTAAGTTCAATAAACTTGTTATCTATTGTGAGTTGGACTATTCTCTATATTTTGATAAATTGAAGTGTTTCATTTTGTTGTGGTATTAATTGCAGTCTTGCACTACCTCATTTTAATGTTACATTTTCTGTCTTCTTTTACCCTTTAACAACCACCTTATTGACGTATTATTGCACCTCCTTAGGAAAACCATGCCTAATTATGAAGTAGTGTTTGGAGAAGATACCAACACTTAGAAATGAGTTATGATTGAAGGTTTAGAGCAATTTAACACTTGAAATTGATATTAGGGGTGAAAAACAAAGTGTTGGGTTGGAGTTTAGGTTAATCCCAACACTAACAGGCTTGTTGATTTAAAAAATTTAGATCTGGAAAATACAAGGTAGTAAGAAAAACATTGCATATATCTCTGTAATAGCCCCCTAAATGGCTGAAATCATTACTTAAAAGACATACCTATTATATGATTCATTTAATAGAAGAAATAATGCATTTATTCTAAAGTTCACTGTAATTTGGCATTATATGTTTCATTTGAATGTTTGTTCATGTTTTTATTGTTTCGCTTCACCCACAAGTAATTTTGGCTACTCCAAGCAATGTATATGTGCAACCTGTTCATAATTGTTGTCGCCACTCGAATTCTCTCCAGTAAGTTAAACCCGAATAGGTCATTAACATGCCAAACAGATACAAACATCCCTCTGCATGGATTCATGTCGAACAATCATCTGTATCAGTAATCGTATTATGTCCAATTTCAGAATTCAAAGAATTGATGCACAACATAACATGTATGGGTGGTGATATGGCATACTTCATTTTACTTCTTGGACATGTTTTTCAGGAAAAGGTTTCATATTTTGGATTGGTGAAGTTGGCACCATAGGAAAAGAACTCTGTGGAGACCATATTAGTTAGCACTTTTGGATATCTAGCATCCGAGTATGCAAGTAATTAAGCAAATCTTCTTGTTACCCTAGAATATTTATCTCTGAAATTGTGTACATTCTTAGTTGAGTATTTAGAGAGACTAGAATGAAACATATATGAGGATGTCACATGGATTACATTTAGAACATTCTTACAGTGTATTTCGAACATCAAATAGAAATGAATTCCTTCCAAGTTAGTGTATATGGGAGATCTTGTTAATTGAGAACGTTTTTTAGTTTTCACAGAAGGAACATCAGTTGAGCAATTGACTTGGGAAATAATTGATTTTAGAAATTGAACAGGTCATTGCAATGTGTTGTTGCTGAACTACCAGGTCATTGCACGTGAACCATGCTGTCAATGTTTTGGCACCTTTAGCTCAAAAATGGAAGCCTAAAGATATATATAATGATGATTCTTGGGGAATCATCATTATTTACAGCCCCAAAATTTCAAATATAGGAGATGTGTCTCGCCATAACTGAGAAGGTAGACGCTTGAAGCCACAACTATGGAAGCTCATGGAAAAGTATAGGACAAAATATTGGATCTAAAGACTATAAACAATTGGGAAAACTATAGAAATACATGTATTATGTCTATTATATCTTCATTGTCTATTGTTTTCTCGAAGTGTTATTTCTATATTAGAAGCGGATGTGCATGGATCTTGTGACTGCCACTTCTCTTTCCAGCCTAAACTATTTGAATTCTATCGTATTCCATGCATTGCTTAAAAGAAAAATTGTTGTTAGATGTTGCTCAAGGTTGGAGGTTTTACTAGAGTGGGACTGTTCAGTACTCAAATCTATTTGAAAAGGCAATTTGCTATACATGACATTGCAAATAGCATTATGGTTCAATTTTAAGGACTATGTTCTGTTGTATTTTGTCAAACTAATGGCTATATGTTTATCATGGTTGCATTGTGTTTTTTCAAACTAATAACTATATGCTTATGATGGTTGCATTGCATTTACTTGCTACTTTCATTCTCTTAGCTTGAAGTGTTTGCATATTTTCTATCGCTCATGCATATCAATGAATTTATATCAATATTGTGAAACGATCTACCTTGTTCGATTCATAACTTCATGAGCTTCATTTCTATGATTTTCAAAATTAAGTATATTTGATGAGAGCAGGTGGAATTTGACCTATTTCATGCTATTTCATACAGCTACTCATAATTGTTACAACCCATCATAGTTGTTATTAAATTTGATAAATATCATACCATGCTTTGTTAATTAAGGTGAAGCAAAACTTTTTGAGTCAATATATATGTTATAGTGTTGCAGGTATGCACATTCTAGAAAAAAAATTTGTTGCCATCGTTTCACATAGTTGTCAACTATTGTTTCACATAGTTGTTATAATGTTGAAGGTATTTATTAAAAAATCTGAGATGATTCTTGAAATGATGTTCTTCTCATTGTAAATTGATCATTGATGTCTATAATCATTTCAATAGCTCATGTACTGATCAAAACATGTTCAAATGTTTCAAATAATCTCAAAATGTTTCAAATCATGTTGCTATTACATCCTAGGTGAATGCCTAGCTCTTATTGCATCCATTTTGAAATGCTTTTCATCTCATTATAAATTGATCATTCATGTCTATAGTTATCTCAAGAAGTTAGGTATCGATTTAAGAGGCTGTAAATTCGATTAGTTATTTTCCAGGATCTTTGAGCTATTAGAATACTTTTGGAATCCCCCTTTCACATCGGATATATGCTAAGAGGAAAGTGTCTTTGTTGAGAGTAAATTGAATGTGATGGAGAGGGCCATTTGAATGGATTAGAAGTTACCGAATTCATCCAAAATTGCAACTGCCCCAATATGTTTGCAACATCATGTTTGAATACATGCGTTCTTATTAAACATGTTTTTCCTTCTTTATAGTTATAACAACACATTGGCGTCTTTTCTTCATCAGATAAATTTCTCCCATGCCATCGCATGTTCGTTGTATAATGTGATGTTATTTGGAAATCCTTAAGTTCACTATACTTGTTATCTATTCTGAGTTGGACTATTCTCTAACTTTTGATAAATTAAAGAGTTCCATTTTTTTGTGGTATTAATATCAATCTTGCACTACCTCATTTTAATGTTACATTTTCTGTCTTCTTTTACCCTCTAACAACCACCTTATCGGCGTATTATTGCACCTCCTTGGGGAAATTGCTAGTTATTAATTAAATTGAGTAATAGAATAAATAATATAGAGCCACGAGGTGGCCAAACCCTATATTATATAGGTATTAAGAAATAGAAAACACTAAGATACGGGTCAAGTAGGAGAATCAAGCAAATCTAAGTTATTGAGTAGTGATCATTATGTTCATGTATCAAATCAAGTCAAAGAATAGAAGTTAGTAGATCAAGTGGCACGTGTATTATTGAAAAAAGTGTTGTAAGCCATCTAATAAAATTAAATATGTACATTTTTCAGAAACGTGTAGCACACTTTCAACAATTTGAAAAACTTAGTGAACTTTGAATAAATTAAGCTTCCTCATCCACAATAATACTCTTAATCTTAATGAACTTTGAGTAAATTGAGAACCATCAACCACAATGACAAATTGTTTATTAAGGGAATGCACAAATAATAAAGTTAGGTTATTCACTACACCAATAATAATGCTAAATATAATTAACTCTTAAGCAAATTGAGCACCATCAACCATAATACTAATAGTATTAATAGTAATAATGTCAAGTTTTTCAAGAATGTAACTACACCAAAATTGTATATCATAACCCATGAAATATAATTATTCATCAAGCAAACTGTACATGGTAAATATAAAGGCTATTCATGACATCGAATAGAGGGTTGGAATTTCAAATCTACTATGCTCTTCAAATCTGATAGTTTAAGTCATTTTATTAAACATTTAGCCATTTTAATGAAGAGTTGTGATGATTATTGTAGAGTTTTGACCGTATTTGACGGCAAAATCGTTTTGTGAGGGACAATTTGCCTATCAAATTCCATCCATGATCGGATATTTATGAATAATGTTGCATCATTAACACAATGACAAAAAAATGCACTATCCATGTGTTTTGCATGGGACTTGGATTGTCAATGACACTTTGTTACTTGAGGGTAATGCTTTGGTATCTTAACATTCCCACTCTTTGAACAACTATGTGCTTATTGAAAACTGAACCTTTGTTGTACATCATTGTGATTTAGATCATGTCAGCTTAGGCATCATCGACTTCTTTCTCTTGTTCCCAAATTTTGACTACATTGCCATGCCACTTCTCAGTAGGGGCACCATGCAATAAATCTTCACACGACTAAGTGCTAGAAATGGGGATGTTACTAAGGTAACATAGGAATGGCACACAATCACAAAAAAATTAAGTAGCTTCTTGGTTCCCATATGCAATTCCTTCTTACAACATTGATCCATCTTAGCGGTTGAGAAGTGATTTTCACAAATGTGGAGTGCTTTCTTCTTTATTCCCAATAATAAAATTCAAATTTTGTTAAGCCACTATTCTTTTTTTTAATCTATTTTTAGGTCACAACCAAGCCAGACACTAATTTGGTTTATCAGACCCCCTTGTTTTTGGGACAAGGGATCCTCCTCTATGCAGCAATTTGAATACTAAACTCTATGGAGGTGTACATACCCTACCCCCCTATGGATTTGAACCTATAACCTCCTAGAATGAAACAAATGTTCTTAACCGCTACGCCCACTCAGGCCGTAGTACAAAAATGCAGTAGTCATAATTAAAATTGAATAAACCATAATTAATAGAAATTAAATCATTACTAAGGATGTTAGTCATAGGTCACCAAGATCCACAATATATATATATATATATATGGTATGACATAACCATTATAATTATAGATGTTGATATGAAACTCATTAGCATTGATGATTAAACTATCTAATATTATAACGAGGCATTGTCTGATATGCAATCCTATCAAATCATGGGTAATGAATATGTAATGTGCATATTGAGGCCTAGAATTTCAAACCTCATGATACATATTACATAGTTGTAATTTCCAATGAAAATATTCATCTACAGTAACATATAGATTGTACCCTATATCCACCACCCATATGTTTATTATTGTGTATGACAAACATAATATCATGGTGGAAGTATTCATAGTGCTCCCAACACCAATACTAGAAAAATGAGGAAAAAATATCATGTGCAACATATTCCATGAAAATATGAGGGTGAATCTTAAAAGTTAGGATTAGGTTTTTCAGAACTAGTGTTTAGCAAAGGTTTTCATATTTTAGTGGAGCTAATGATGTGGGAGGAGGAAGTAGACTACAACAATAAGGATCTTTGGTCAAATTTAGACATATTCCATCTAGATGAGGAATATAGACAAATTTTGGTGGAGGCTAGGGAAGAGAGGAAGGTGACGGGTTTGGAGGTAACTAAAGATGGAAGTATCTCTGGTGTGGTTTTCAATATTGGAGGAAGTAGTAGAGACTGCCCAGTTAGTTTAGTAAAGGAAGGGCTAGTGATCGATGGAGGGAAACTAGTAGAAGTGGTCCTCAACAGGATTTCGGTTAGCCGAGTCACATGTGGTGATTCTCACAAGGGGATAATAAATTCATTGGGAAAGGATACTCTGCAAACGAGGGAGCACATTGTGGAAGGAAAGACATTTCAAGAAGGCTCTAGAGGGAGGAAATGTGAGAAAGCTAGAGAAAAGAGGATGATAAAGTCGTTTAGAGTGAATGAGGATTGGGTTGTTGTGGTGATAGGGATAGTTGTCGCCATGGATTCAGTGATGTCATTGAAATAAAATGCCTTGATAGGAAATTTTCAACACAAGGTATGCAAGAGGAAAGAACCAGTGGAGTGGGTGGAGAATCAATCGAAACTTGTGTTGGGATATGCAACGAAGAGTCACCTTGTGGTTAAGGGTTGGCTAGTTTTTGAGTTTTTATCGCAACATGATTGTGAGAAAATTGTGGATGGGTGTTGGTTGTGGGGGTATTTTAGCCTGGTCTTAAAACGCTAGCATGTGGGCTTCGAACCAAGAACCGAACCATTTGTGACCCAACATTTGTGAGTGTTGATGCCAGGTTTTCCAGTGGAATTGTGGAATAAGAAAGCTTTTGCCAAAATTGGAAACAGGCTTGGAAGGTTCCTGTATTTCAATGAGAGATCCTTCAAATGGGAAGATAAAGGAATGGTTTTTTTTTTTGGTGGAAGAGGATATGAGTTAAGGTTTGATGGCGGAAATTGAGGTCACATGGAGGAATAACATTTTATCCAAAATCTAGATTATTGGTGTTTTCCCTTCAAGTTCATGCTCTGTAGAAGAAATGGGAACCTCTAGAATTCATTCCCTATTACCTTGTCGTTAGATGGTTGTGTGGGATCCCCATCGGGATTAGAGGGGAGAAGGTTAGTTGATTCATTGGAATTTGGTATACAACTGTTGTTAGGGAATGCTAGCAAAGTCTCAACGGGGGAGTCTATCTGAATGGTAGAGGTGCATGGATATTTTTTAAGATGTTGCTTGATGTTGTGACTATGCAAAGGTTCGACTCTTCTTCTGTGGAAATTGGTAAGTATTTATACGAGCACCTCTTAGTTAGTAAATTTTTATACACTTTTTCGATTAAACGGTGGTCTAGGGGTAAGGAGGGTAATGAGTTTAGTTCTTTTGAGAATGATGGGTAATGCTTGAAGATCCATGGGGGAAGTCTAGGATTAGGTGGGGAGTCCCCCATTGTCACTAGCATGGAGCCCATTGGTGATAGATAGGGGTTATCGAGATGAGTAGAAGGTATTTTGGTGGATATTTTTTCCCTTAGGGGTAGTAGTGGGGGTGACGGGGAGACTTCTAATCCTTCAATTAATTTAATTCCCTCTTATAAGGAGGTTCTATCGAAGATGTATTTGGTTTTCTAGAATGCAAATTATTTGGTGAATAGAGGAGGCCTATGTTGGATATGGGGGGAAGAGATGACTGAAACTCAAATATTGTGTGAGAATGAAACTATTGGGAGTTGTGGAAGGGGGTATTTTGACAATGGTGAAAAAAAATCCTAGCCTAAAACTTCCATTTCCTTGGAAGGATATGTTGGTGGATGAAATTCATGTTGGTAGTATTAATGATGGTCTTAAGGCCCTTAGAGTGGTGAATCGCTCGACGAGTATGTCTTGATTATTCTTCTTTCCTTAAACATTAGTGGTTTTTGGGGGACCCTAAAAAAATGTGCCCTTCATCATCTCTTTTGGTTGATTCGGCTTGATATTGTTTCCCTACAAGATATTACAGTGTCATGTGATAAAGCTAGAGAGTTGGCATCCTCCTTGTTGACGGGGTGGAATGTTTGTGTGGTAGACGCAAGGGGATTATCTGGTGGAATGGTATCTGCTTGGAATCCTTCCAGAGTAGATTTTGAAGCTTTTATTTCTATTGCAGGTATCATTCTACAATTTTTTTCAGTACTTTGGCTTATAGGTCAATCTTCTGACCTGTTATGGGCCTCATATGGTTAAGAAGGAATTACAGTTTTAGTTGAGTCGATATGTCTTGTTCAAATACCTTGGTTTTATATTGGGGGAGATCTTAAAATTCAATGAGTTATAGGGAGTAATGGGGGATAAATTCGAGGTTGGATTGGTTGGCAAGGTTCTTTGCACACACCTTCGAAGAGGTTAGGTTGGTGGACCTTATTCCAAATCTTATTATTCCTACCTGTAGAAATGGAATACAAGGGGATGTGACTATGGCTAAGTGGTTGGACATATTTAGTATGGAGGAGGATTTGTTGGAGAACCGTTTTAGAGATCGTTCTTGGATCGAGATAGTCAATATTTCAGACCATTTTCCTATTGTGATTCAGCTAGATTTCTCAGAAGTAAAGTACAATTTTCCTTATAAGTTTAATCATTCTTTTTTGGGGAGGGGGATTTTACTGTAATGGTGCGTGAACACTGACGTCCCTTTGAATTTGGGAGGGTCGAGTTGGATATGGGTTATGTGGTTGAAAATCTCAAATCTTTGAACTCAAATGTTTTGAAGTGGGAAGGGGAAAGAAAAAAGGAGTTTGAACTTTCTGATATTGAGGATAGAATTACGAATGTTTATTATGAAAATTCTTTAGGGTTTTTCTTGGAAGAAGATAATAGGTTATTGGGTGATCTAGAGGAAAGGAAATTTAAATTATTATCAATAGAAGAGGAGACCTAGAGGTTGAAGAGCTGGGTAATTTGGCTTGCCCAAGGGGATAACAACACCAAGTTTTTTTTCATGAATCTTCTGAACACATGAGGAATTTCAATTATATATGGGAGATTAAAGATTGGATGGGATATAAGGATGTAGGAAGAGTTGGAAAAGGAGGCTAAAATGCATTTACAGGCCTTGTATTAGGAACCAGTTGTAAGTGTATCTATCATTAGCTAGACGTTGTCCATAATTACCCTTCCTTCTTTACTGCAAAAGAGGATAGGAGAGTTGGTGAATCTGTCACTTTAGAGGAGGTGAAGAAGGATTTATTTGGTTTTGCAAAGGAAACGAGTTTGAGGACTAATGGATGGACTGCTATTTTCTTTTTTTTGCAATTTTTTGAGATTTTTAGCCCTGATATGCTTAGTCTGGTAGATGAGACAAGCAAATATGGTAGAGTTTCAGAGGCTATAAATTCAACATTTATAGAGCCAATCCCTCACTCTTTTAGTGAGTTGAGTTCAATATCTTTGTGCAACGTGGTTTACAAATTGATTTCTAAGATTATAGCTTCAAACTTTAAGGGTTACATGTTTGAGCATATGTCCAAGGAACAATTTGTGTTTTTGAATAATAGGCAAACTTTAGATGCGGTGGGAGTTTCTCAATAAGGTTTCATTCTTTAAAGGTGAAGAGGATGGATGCCATCTTGTTTAATTTGGATTTGATAAAGGATTATGATAAAGATAATTGGGTGTTTTTTGGGCTAGTTTTCCTTCATATTGGATTAAGCCTTGAGATCACAAACTGGATTATGGCCCATGTTCCTTCAGTAAACTATGCAGTTCTTATGAATGGAACCTCTACTGAATTCTTCAAAAGTTACAAGGGTTTAAGGCATGGTTTATTCCTGTCACCTTTTCTCATCTTGTTGGTGGTTGAAAGCTTAAGCCTGATAATATCTAAAGCTAGAGTTGAAGGGAAGATACCAGGGGTCAAAGTTTCTGAAAACCATGTGATCTCACACTCTTTATTTATCGATGATGTGTTGATTTTTAGGTATGGTTATGCATAGGAGTGGTTGGAGTATCATGGTATGATAAAGATCTTATGTTCATCTTCATGCATGTTAATTAGTTCTGAGAAGTCAATGTTGTTGAAGAATGGACTCAGTGAGGAGGTTTGTGGTCATACTAGGGTTGTCTTTCCTTACCCATGGATCAATATGGGTGAGGGATTTAAATATTTAAGGTACTTTTTGAAGCCTAATGATTATAGGAAGGGAGAATGGATGTTGTTTTTCAAGAAGTTGGAAAAAATATTGTAAGCTGGTGTTTTAGGTGATTGTATTTGGGGGAAGATTTATTCTTGTGAAATATGTTTTAGAAAGTATTACAGTTTACTGGTTGTCGATGGCTCAAGTTCCTAATCTAATTTTAGAAAATATAAGGCATAAAAAAATTAAATTTCTTTTGATTGGTAAGAAAGAGAAGGAGGGGGTTCACTTGGTAAAGTGGGAAAGATTGGATTGGAATAAGATTGAAAGAGGACATGGTTTAAATAATATTTTTAATTAAATAGTTAGAAGCTTGCTACTAAAATATTATGGAGAAGTTTAACTTTTTACATTTTGTGGAGTTTCCTAGTAAAAGATAAGTATCTTAGAGGGAAATATGGTGAAGAATGGGTGAGAGTGGAGCCTAAAGAATAAATAATGTTTCTAACTTTTGGGTAGGGTAAGTTAAAGATTTTCCTATTTTATAGGGTGGTTGGCATGGATGATAAGTGATGGGAAGAGGATGAAGGTGGGAATGGATCCTTGGATTGGTGGACCACTTGGCTATAATTTGTCTTTTCCTTTGTTAGAAGAACTAAGGGATAAAGGTGTTAGTACTTTGGACCAAGTCTCCTTAATGGGAAGGAACACAAAGGGTGATCATATGTGGGAAAGCAGTGCATCTTTGGGACTGGAAGGTACTATGGTGAATGAATGGGATTAATATGTACAAGCCTTGAAGCACTTTGATAGTAGTCTCAATTAGGTGGAGGGTGCCTTTGTTTAGTCCTAGAACTACTAAACTAACTTACCAGTCTATTTATTTGTCTAATTCAATGGAAGAAGGATTATGGTGATATAGGGTTATGTGGTAGTTGAAAGCTCCTCTTAATATTAGAATGTTCATGTGGTTGGAATTAGCTAACAAAGTGCTTACATGGGATAACTACCTGAAAAGAGGAGTTATTGGTACTAATGTTTGTGTATTGTGGTTAAGTGCAGAAGAAAGCGTAAATAATTTGTTTATTCAATGTCCCTTTGTAAAATACATATGGATGGCCCTTACATAATTGCTAAAGTTTAAGGGACCATGGAATTTTGTGTCCTCAACCTACAGCCTGGGAAAATGGGTGGATATTGAATTCAATGAGGTCTTTAAGGAATTCCCAAGCCATTTCTGCTAGGGGTATCTGATTGCACGGGAACAAATTATTGTTTGAATGTTTGAAGCCCAATGCAAGATTGATTATTCAAAAAATTATGGGTTTCCATCCTAAAGGTCATCATGGAAAAGGGGGCACAAAAATAAGGAAGATGACAAAACCAAATTTTAATGTAAGTGAACCTGTTGGATATTGATAGGGGCTTGTTAGGATCTAGCATGCAGATGTGGCATTAGAGTGGTTTTGAAGTAGACGAGTCTCACTTTTTTTGGCTCAGGATGGGAGGGGGTTGCGGAACCAATACTAGAGTAGAACTTATGGCTATTTGGGTTCTTTTAAATTTTGCATCTATTCAGAATTTAGTTCGATGTAGATGGCAGGGGACTACAAAACATTTATTGAATGGGTGTCTAAGAGAGCTTCAATTTCTATGCTCAATCTTGGTGGATGCAAGAGGAAATTTAGGTAGCTATAGGAAAAAATTTCACGATATTCACTTTCAACATATATTCAAAGTATTTAACTCTATGGCAGATACGTTATCCAAAAAAGCACTAGGTTTAGAGGAAGTAATATTGTTTTTTTTAAGAATATAGTATTTCTTATTTGGTCCATAGGGTTTCTTTTCAGGCATATTAACTATGTAACAACTTGCTTGAAGGCATAATTGTTTAGTTTTTTGTTTTAGACGATAGTTTTAGTATAGATGGGGTGTATGTTTGGTTGGGTAACGTTGAGTTTTGACAGGGAAGAAGGTTTTGTTATTGATGTGGATGTTGGATTTGTTTTTTTGTATTTTATGGGTAAGTGGACTGGTTTTTTGATATAGGATTGTTATCTTGGATCTGTAAACTATATCTTGATTCCATTATATGAATAATAGATGTACATTTTTTTCTATGGAAAAGAACGTTCCACGAAAATACATCTAAACTCCCCACCCTACATATGTTTTGTGTTTGTTCTAGCCAAGATTTAAGACACTATTGGAAGGTGAACCTATAAGAACATGTGTGAGAATATGTGCAAAATCCATACAAGTTGTTATATATAGGTTTGTAATAAAATTAAAGTTTGCTTAATAAATAAGTTTAGCTCATCTTGAATCTCTTAATAACTCCCAAACCCCATAGTACCACTTGTGCATGCCAATATTGGGGACACATAATAGTTGGTTTCTAGTAAACTCTAGGGATGTATAATCGCTGGGTATTTTATCTAGCAAAGTGGCTCTAGGTTTGAAACATGTGGTGTACATGTCTATAATCCATGTAGTGGGTTGTTGGAATTTTATGCCAAAAATTGATTGACATTTCTCAAATGTTTAAGGGATTAAATCATTCATAACTATAAGATATGGAGCACTACAAATTGGTGGTGACTTAAAAATTTCATAAAATAATTAATAGACTATGCAAGTTTCACCAGTTGTCCTATAAGAGTTTTAAAAATATGATTGGAAAATCCAAAGACGTTATCACAAGTTCATCAACTATAAGGAAGAAAAATTGGCATGGATCATGGATATATACATTGCCATCTTTATCCAATTTTTTTAGTTTTATGTTAGACACACCAACCAAGTCTACCACATGAATCTCTATCCATTGGGACGAGTCTTAGATTCAACTAGCATCAATGCCACCCACAATTCCATTTTCATGATTTTGATCATGTTAAAAAATCAATTATTTGCATGGATACTTATTATAATATTTAACACTCTTAGTAACAAAGATTGGAAGTGTACACCAACTTCTATGGCTTTAAATTGGATTAAAATTGAGGCAAAACACTAAAGTGAAGTGCTTTTATATCGCTTGATCACTATGTTCCTTGAAGAAAGGTGCGATTGGTTGCTAGTTTAGGAAGAGTAGATGTTGGGGCACTAAAAGAGTGAGAGTAAGAGTCCCCGTAATCTGAGACCTTGGTAATCAAGGATAAGGGTGAATAAGAGAATTTAGATGTTAGAGGACAATTATGCATGCAACAACCAAGAATTATAATTATTGTATTCCTCCTTTAATTTGATATAAATGGATTTTGTTTCCCCCTAATAATTGTTATTGTGTAATTGTTGTGAAAATGAATATGATTTTGAAGTTTATTTATGCATTACTTTAGTTTTGTGTTTGTGGAATGATAAAGGTATTTGTTTGAATGTCTATAGTATTTTTGAAGAGAACGAGGAGACAAGAATCAACAGATCAGAACTCATCGAACAACTACTGATTCAAGAGGTATTTCCCTTTCTTATTCCCCAGCTCTTAAAATTTCATAAATGATTAATTATCCTAGTTAGTAAAGTGTGGAATTGTACATTTATATCTTTGTCGGTGAGCTGTGACCCACTCCCTAGGAATATCATGCTGACGTCTTCTCTTATCTCAATCTATCCTCCCAATTCTCTACCCAAAGGTCTATATTATATCCTTGGATTAGGTGAGAATGGTGATAATCGCAAGATTAGTGATAATTTCAAGAATGGTGATAATCCTAATGTTGCATGCACCTAATTCACATCTATGCATAATTGAACTTTATTCTTATTTTTAATTTCACTTTTGATGTATATTACTTTGCTTTAAGCTCATGGTTTCACTTATTTTTTTCAACTAGCAACTAGATGGCCTTGGCCTCCCTTTTTAAGGCCTAAAATAGCAACCAATCACACCTATCTTCAAGGAATGTCATAGAAACCAGACCATAGAAGGATTCACTTTAGTGTTTAGACTCATTTTTAATGTTGAGGATGAACTTGGTGTCCAATTTTGATATTTATCACTAAGGATATTAAATGTTATTAAAACATATAATATTTAACAATTCTACAAGCAAAAAGTGCAATTTGGATTGGAGTGTTTTATTTGTGAAGGTATTTTATGGTAGGAAATGTTAATACCACAAGACAAAAAGCAACAGAGACATCATTTGCACTCCATCCTCAACCACAAACTGAGATGGTTCTCCTATCTTCACCATTTTTTTTTGTTTGTAAAATATGAAACTTAGGTTGGAAATCTCACACAATGCAACTGAAAACAACCAAGTATAAGAATGAACAAAGGTGGCCTTTATAGGAGAACAATGTAGTGGAAGAAGAACTAAAATAAAATTATGGGGTGCATAATAAGAACCTACATATTAGGAAATGATTAGTGATGTATGAAAAATGACTAGAAGAACAAGGAGTTCAAAAAGATTGCTTCAACTATGAGTTATTCACCCAACAAGAATGAAATAAATTCCATCATAGCAAACAAAAATTACATGGATCATTGAGCAATGACCAATTTTTAGGAGTGATTACTCATTATGTATAGAAGTTCTTCTAGAGCATTTTTCCAAAATGGGATTGTATTATCTTAGCTCAAGAAGGATTTTTTGTAGCTTAGTAGGATCTAATTGCACTTTGTTTGTATTGAATTTTATTTGATTCAAGATTGCATATATTTTTCTCATATCTATAGTATTTTATTTCTCTCTTTCTTTATTATTGTTTAGGATGCTTTAGATTGATTTTCCATGCTTTGAAGTTCACATATGCATAATGCTCAATGAAGATTCAACAATGATGC
>LPNX010218403.1:531075-601971 GCA_001517045.1 Pseudotsuga menziesii | reverse complement strand
ATTTGGCTTTGAAGTAAAAAATTAAGTTTAGAAGGCCTATTAACCTTGTATTACACCTTAAAGTGGAAATGCCAAACTAAAGTTGGCATGCTTGGTAGTGGTGAGGTGATAGGAGAAAGGTCATCCAAATGAAATTGCCTTGCAATAAATGAAAGGCATATTCCTTAGCAAGTATCATCAAGTATGAAATCTAAAGCAATAAAGTATAACATGGGAGACTTAACAATTGTGATGAATAGATACATCAAAACATAAATATAGCATAGGAAAATTTGAAATGAAAAAATAATATATATAGAACAATATATATGGAATGTAGGTAAGACTAAAATTTAAAACTTGACAATATCATTTAAAATTACCATGTTTGTTCACGTAGCAAAAATCAAAATCTCTTCATAATCTCTCCTTAGTTAAGATATGATAATTAGAAGAAAAAAAATTACATTGAATAAAAAGAATAACATTAATATTCAAAAATATGCAAACGCATGAGAATCGATTACAAAGAACCCTTTCTCAAGGCCTCACGTAAGGACCAAAAATATTTATGGGAACCACTTCTATTGCTTCCAAAAGTCACTCGTGCAAGCTACAATATTAGACCCATAGGAACTCTTACCTCTCCACAAAAAAGTAAAACACAGCCTGCGAATCTGTTCTAGAATCCCCTTAGGCAGCCATGCAAGAGACATCCAGTAGACGGATATCGCTTCCAAAACAGATTTTACCAGAACTAGTCTCCCAGCCCGAGAGAGCCATTTTTGACTCTAGCTTTGAAGTCTTTTTTCCAATTTTGTCAATAACCAGTGCCAATCTGCCTTCAGGTAAGAGTTCGGTTTTAAGAAAAACCCCAGATACTTTATCCCAGCATCCAAGTCCATAATTCGAAAGGGAAAACGAAGAGCAATTCTGTGTGTCTCCTGCTCAGATAAATTCGAGCATGATATAGTGGATTTTTCAATATTTACCACCATGCCCGCAGCAGCTTGTACAAGGGTTAGTCCTTCAGACACCTTATCAATATCCTGTCTCGACCCATTAGTGAAGATCAGAATATCGTCAACAAAAAGGAGGTGCGTAATATACAATACCTAGGAAATGGCAGTGCCACGAAAAGTCCCTTCTGCTTTTGAAGCCAAAATAAAGCGGCTGAGATCTTCAGCTACAAGAAGAAACAAAAGGGGAGAAAGAGGACACCCTTGTCGAAGACCCCGACCCGCTTGGAAGAAAGGGCTAGCAGCTCCATTAATGAGTACTGCAAAACTCACCGTACTTATGCAAGCCATAATCCATCTGACAAATTCATAACAGAAGACCAGGTGTGTAAGCAGCATCCTAAGGTAAAGCCAACTAACCCGATCGTAAGCCTTTGAGAGATCAATCTTGATCACAGCTCCTTTCTGTTTCTGAACTTTCAAAGTATGTAGGCCTTCCTGAGCAACTCCAATGGCCTCATGTATTTGACGTCCCTCCAGGAACCCAAATTGCTCACTAGAAATATGATGGGACAATACATATTTGAGTCTCTTTGCAATTACTTTAGAGATGATCTTATATATACAATTGCAAAGTGAGATGGGCCTGAAATCCTCAAAACTTGCAGGTTTATCCTTTTTTGGAATAAGAGCAATAAAAGTAGAATTGAGTGGTCCATGGATAAACCCATCCTTACGAGATTCCTCAACAACTGACAAGAGCTCCTCACCAAAGAAATCAAAGAAACCCAGGAAGAATTCAACAGGCCAACCATCAGGCCCCGAGCTTTTATCTTTTTGAAACGAGTGAAGCACCAGAGACATCTCCTCCACCGAAACTTCCCCCATCAACATCCTGTTTTCCTCCTCATCCACAAATCATGGAAAGAGCTGTGCCACCCGAATGACCTCAGTAATAGTAGCTCCAGGTTGTGCAATGAATAAATCCCCAAAATATCTCACACCCATATCAGCCAGCCCATCGAAATTGGACACCAGTTCCCCTTCTGCCGAAGACAACTCCCAAATAGAATTGGAAAATTTTCTCCCCTTAGCAAATGCTTGAAAAAATTTGGTATTCTCATCTCCACACTGAAGCCAGATTGCTCTGCTCTTCAACCTCCACAATTCTTCTCGCTCACAGAGAATCGCATTCCGCTTCATTTCCAAAGTAAGGAGTTCATCCTTAGTCTCATCATCCAAGAACCCCATCCCCAGACTGTGAAGCAACCTGTCAATAGCCAACTCACAGTCCCTCAAGGTCTTATCATCATTCACCCTCTTAGCATGAGCCCAAGAGATAGTAGCCTCCTTTATGCATTTCATATTTTGGTAAAAATGTACCCCCGCATGCTCCAGAGAGTTTTGTGGACGGGGAGTCCACATCTCCTTAACCAAAGTTTGAAAACCCTCTTCCTTCAACCAGCAGGGGTTGAATTTGAATGGACTTGGGGGCTTCCTCCGACGTCCCCGTAATTCCAGAAAAATGGGGCAATGATCAGAAATCCCTCCTGTCCCCACCCACTGCCGAACAAGATCCACCCCAAGAGCCAACGATTCAGCCACCAAGAACCTATCCAATCTCTTAGCTACCCTTTGATCCCCCGCTCTCTTATTTCTCCAGGTAGGGACAATCTTGGGCGGGAGGATGTCCAGGAGATCCTTCCTCGCAAAAGCTTGAATGAAAAAGTTGGCCAGAACATCCGGAGTGACTCTAAGCCCCCAGACCTCAGAGGCTCCCAGTGTAAGATCAAAGTCTCCCCCCAATATTACATCAGTGTCTTCAAAAAGGTCCATATTGAACAAAGAGTCCTAAAAGCTAGCTCTATTCAAATATGACCCATAGATGTTAAGAATTGTGAGAGTCTTCCCAAGCTCGGCGTCCCACACTTCCAACCCCACATCAGAAAAAATTCCCCAAGAACAGTCACACCTACAGCTTTGTACCTTCCACCCCGAGGCCAGGCCTCCAGAGCGGCCCCTTGCATCCACAGCCACAAACTTCCAACCAGGAAGAAAAGTTTCTAACACCCTAACAACCTCCTCACTACATCCCAAAGTTTCCTGTAGCAGAATTACATCCGACTGATTTAACTCCACCAGCCTTCGGAGAGACGATTTTTTGAGGGGACTCGCCAACCCCCGACAATTAAAGGACATAACTCTCATTTGGGAGACCCCGCCTGGGCTTTCACTGCTCTAAGTGCCCATTCAATTGAAGATTGTGTCCCCATCCCTAAATCCACCTTTGCCCGATCTTGTGCTTTGGACAAAAGAGATTTTCTACCACGGCCTTTCCCTACCACACGCATGGACAACTCAGGAAGACCTTTCCCCCCCGACCCCTCAACTGATATCTCCCTACTTCTAAGGGCATATCTGATACTTCTTCCCTCAGAGCTGGTAGTTGTAGAAACAATGGAAGGGGAAAAAACACTATCAGTCGACGGCAACGGACAAGGAGCAACCAGACAGAGGAAAGCCTGGCTGTCTAAAGGAGGGAAACCAAGAGACATAACCCCCCCCACAGCATTAGAGACAGTAAAAAGAGAAACTACAGGAGAAGGGATAAAAGACATACCCAAGGGATGCGAAGATGAACCCCCTCGAATATTGGTCTACACTGGAGTCTTCCTGGAGCCATCCTGAGTTGGAGAATCCAAAACACTAATCCCTACCCCCAGTCTGTCAGCAAACGATCCCCCAGGGACCTTCTTGCCTTTGTCCACCTCGCGCAAAGACTTGGTTGATGAAGAAGGGAGTTCTCTGGAAGTGGCCTGTACCACTGGTGCTGTGTCCACCGACCGTCCTACCGATGGCCCAGTTTTCCCTGCCCCCACTGCAGCAGTAACCCCCACCTCCTTAGGAGCATCTATCCCATCTATATCTTCTTCTATCAGTGGTTTGTTGGCCCTAAAGGGAAGTAGACAACTGGCCACCAAATGTCCATATGCATGACAGCGGTGACACCTAAACGACACACCCACATAGTCGAGGATTTGCACAAAGTCCCCATCCTTAGACTGTACATTTATCTCAGAGGAGAGTCCCAGGCGCAGATCAAGCTTTACCATGATTTTGGACACCGAATACTTACCAGTCTCCAGAAAGGATAAATCGGCACATACATATTCACCCAGAAAATTCCCAATTTCAGCAAATTGATTCTCATTCCATAAGTGCATGGGAAAACCTGGAAGTTTTACCCACATAGGCTCCTTGTCAATCTTTTCCGTTTTTGAATTAAAAAAAGGTGTCCAGCTTTTCAAGACAATAGGAACCCCATGCATAGACCACTGCCTCCCCAGGACAGCATCAACCTCCCCTTTGCTATGCAGGATGAAAGAAAACCACCCTTTTGTCATTACCTGAACTTCAAGGGCTGTATCCAGCAAATGTTTCCACTGCTCGGCCGCCCACCTCCGTAGAAAACCACGACCAAAGCGTTTGCCACGGGCATGCCCAACCACTGCTGTCAAGGACAAATCCTCTGCCTCTTCCATCGAAACATCAACCCCCAGCACCAGCTTGTCCCTACGCTTCCTATCTTTAACAGCCTTAGGACCTTTTTTTGAGATCCCTTCTTCGCTGACCCCCCTTGCTTGGGGGCTAAAAAAGATTCGGCCTCAAGAAACAGGTCATGACTGCCCAGAACAGCCATCGCCTGACCACTGGAAGAAATGGCCGCCCTAGGAATCTCCCTACCTACAGTACCCAGAGCGGTGGCAGGCCCTCGACCAACCTCCGACACTACCAAATCCCCCACCGAGAAAGAACTAAAAGCTCCCTCCAAACCCTGATGCTTTATTCCACCTCCAAGAAAAGGGGAAAGACCCTCTACTGGGAGCTCCGATGAAAGTGCAGGGAAGTTTGCAAAGAACCCATTCTGAGGGGAGAGAGTACGCCCTAGAAGTCCAGCGAGGTCGGGCTGGTCTACACCCAAACCCTCGGATGTCTTGAAGAGAGATAAAGCTGCCTCCAAACCCTCCAGACCCACAGAATTGAAAGGTGATGAAACCCTGGGGTTTGAAGGCCGTGCATAATCATTCCCTGCCAACCCCACATCATCCACGGGCCCAGAGTAGACCCCTGGCCCCCTCCTTGACAGCGAAGATCCAGACAGCGTCCCTTGTCGACCCAGAGCACCAAAAAAACCTCCTGCAACGAAAATATCTCTTTCATTGACCCCATCTGATGTGTAATCCACCTCCTCCTCCATACCTCCCCACCGAACCACTCCAAAACCTGTCAAGCCACAAACCCTAACCCCAAAATAGCCAAAAACCACCTCCTAACCGCCAGAGAAAACGCACATAGTCTCCACACCTAAACCCCAGGCTATGCCACCACGGTCAGAAACTCAAGCTCCAAGACAAAACCCATAAAGAAAATCTCAGGCTCCCTTTTCGCAGTCCCCTCCATGAATTTTTTCAGCGGTGTTCCAATCCAAGGAGTATTTATTAAGGCCTTCCATTTATTTTACCACGTGTTCATCCACACACGATTTTTTTAATCTATATATACATGAAAAAATCCAGTGCTGCTTGTGATGGAGTCAATTTAGAGAAAATAACTTCAACGATCATGAATACAAATATTAGTAATTTTATATAAATTAATATTTTATTTAACTTAAATTATTTTAATGATATATATCACCACATTAATTATATTATTGTAAAGTGTTTATTAATTTTCATTGTAAATTCTTTTTTATAAACCTATTTCAAAATTATTTACAACAATGTCACAATCCAAATCCAATATTGGATATTTGGTTCCCAACTCACCAAAATGACAAAAAACACAAACGAAAAAGCTACGCACCAGTTTAAATTTGACATCTTACCAATATAGTTACCTAGTAAAAAGTCTAGGAATATATGATGGCAACCTTGAAAGTAACATATTATATACAGTAAAACTATTCTTTGAACTTTTTGATAGTAAGAAGTCTAGGAATATACGATGACTAAGTTGAAAGTAACATATTATATATAATAGTTTATATATAATAAAACTATTGTTTGAACTTTGTGAAAGTAACATATTATATACAATAAAACTATTGCTTGAACTTTGTGAACATATAAGATTGATAAAATGTTATTTTTTTAATGTGTTTTCTCATGATTGAAGCTAGATTTCATTAATGATTTTGACGATATTATTTTTTAGTGTTGTTTTAAGTAAAAGTCTTCATAAACTTTCTAAAGATATAATTTTTTGCAAAATTGTCTTGAACACTCTTTGTTTGGCTAAGAAAAATGTTTTTATTAATTAGTCATTAATCAAGCATGAAATGGGTAATTTTACATATAATTACAAAATTGTTGTAGTCTCTATGCATAAAGATAATGCCATCAAATCATTTTTCTGAAATCCATACCCCCTTAGGTAGATACAATAGTGTTGTTGTTCTTTAGAATTGTTGAGTAGTTATAGCCAAAAACATTGACATTGGGCTACCTGTATACTATATGTCATTACAAACAAAGAAAACTAGTTCATATTTCAACGAGTACCAATAGGAATGGTAGACACAAGATTAACATGAGCCTGTGCTTGTCGAAGGGGTTTGATAGGTTTATCCTCAATAAACATTAGTTTGCAGATAATCTCCTATGGAATACTATCCAATTTTCCATGGAGGTAGTTCAAATTCGGGATTTATTTTCTTTAATGTCTCTTTTGTAGTGATTGAGCTCCAAATCTAGTGCATTCAATTTCAACTTCATGTCTTCCACATCCTCTACAATGATGTCCAAACTTTCCTCATTTATTTTCTCCTTCTCTTCCAATATCACACTCCACCCAACAAGAGGTTTATGTATTTTTTGTTTCGTGGAGGTAGAGTGTATGTGCTACAATGTTGAGAGTGCAAATGCTTTGGGTATTCCCACTTATGTCCTCCAACATTGTTCACAAATACCTTTCCACCTTCACGAATGTGTTGATAAACACCCTGTTCTTTAACATGCCTTGGCTATGTGGTGAAACCTTGGCTCCTCAATGCTCCAAGGTGGGGATCAAGTGCCCCCTGCAATGTCCCTCCTTTTTTCCTATTCAATTTTGCATATTAAACCCCATTTTTGATAGATTTCCCTAGCTAGTGGCATTGCATGAGAAGATCCTTAGGTCGTCTGAGATTGTTTATATAAGTGTATTGCTTATGAGATGACAAGTCACCTTCTTACTTGCATCGATCCAACATTGAATGAAGGAGGTTGACTACTCTCCATACATGCACAATATTCTACGTGACCCAAGTGTTGTCTATGTGTTGCAAGCAAAACAATTGTGATTTATTTGGTGCAATTATGACCTATGTTGTGCATGTGGAACAAGAGTGATTTATGTAGCACATAGAGTAAGTGTGGTCGATGCTTTATGTTACGCCCCAAATTATCTACATCGCACCCTACCAGATGTGCCAAAGGGGGGGCTCTTTTTGCCATTGTTGAGGCTTCCTTTATGTAAAAGTGTTGGTCTAACAAGGCTCAAGACCCTTGGTCATGTCATGGTAGGTCCTCTTGGTCTTGATTTCAAGGTGTGATGGCCTTGTGGCACTGTTGACTACCCCTTGATGGGTGGTAAGTCCTCATCATGTCGGGCATTTATGCCCTGGGTAGTTATCTAGAGCACCTTGAGATGAATCCATTATGACACATGACTTAGGAGCCCCTAGTCACACTTATGGTTTTATGCTTTGTAGAGGTGATTGCATTTGTAAGGGTTGCCACACCCATTCTAGTACACATCATTCATACCCTCTTAGACTTGATTTTGTCATATCACTCTCCCTCTTGGCCATCTTGGTCAAAAAGAGAAAGTTGTTCACCTTGAAAGCAAGCTTTTGGAGGTTGCACCAACCTAAGAAGGAGGATATTAAGGGAAAAAGAAACATGTTGGGGTTGGATGGGGCATGTTGTCTTCCTTCCAAGCTCGATTTTTCATCATGTTGAAGCTATCATTGTATTTAATCTTTTATGGGGTTTAGTCCCTGGATTGTGGGTGACAAGCCCTAAAAATTCATTTTAAACTCAAATGAGGTTGGTCAACCTAGAGGAGGAATAAAGTAATATTTTTTTCTTCTTATAAACAAGGCATCCTCCTCTCATTTGTAATCAAGATCATGGGATCAAATATGACTAAATTTTTATTCCTACTTGTGTGTATGATTAATTAAAGTGGTGTGCACCTCATCTCTTGTTATTTATAGGGTTTATAAGGGACAAATTTTGATGTTTGAAGGTTTCTTTACAATCTTTCTTGAGGCTATCTCAAGGTAAAATGATTCTTGAGTCTTTTTATGTTCTCTTTTTCTCTCTCAATTGTGGTAAGTTCTTTGAAACTATTGTCTCGCATTTCCAAAGGCATCCAGGGTAAGAGCAATTTAGGGTTTTATGTACGAGAATTTAGTCTTGTTGGGCGAGTCATCTCTATTAATGGGTCTCTCTTGTTCATGTCTTGGCATCTTGTTTTCCTTAATTAGGTAAAGTGCTGCAACCTAACCTAGGATTTCTTAGCATTTCCCTAATCCATTCAAATATTGAACTGCCAATTCTTGAGAGAAACACTAGCCCTTGTTTCTCATTACAAGGTGGAATACTACCTAAGTCTATTTCCCTTATCTTCTCCATTTCAATTTTACAAAATGTATATTGGAAAAATAAAAATAAAAGTTAAATATATGAAAAAAGCCTAATTTTTTTAATATCGAGGTATTGAAAATCTAATCCGTTCAATTGGTGTACCCTCATTGGTTTCATGGTTAATATTGAAGGGGATCCTTTTTATGTGGCTAATTTGAGATATTTACGGTTATGTACAAATGCTAGTGTTTTTTTTACCAAGTTTGATTTGACATGTAACCATCAGACTTCATCTTTGGAGGGTCTAAGAAGCTAAGAAAAAGGTATTTATCGACCCTACTCTCTTGGGCATTCATATGCAGGTAGCTCAAGTTGACCCACATGTGATTTCTGGGGGATTATTAGGACATAAACTATGTTTGGTAAGTCATTTCCATATTTGTATTATTCATTAATTTGTTTTCCAAAAGGTGATATTCTTATCCCTCTCCATAAAGGATACCTTCCTCGATAAGTTGTCATTGTTCTAAGTGGTTTTCATATATAGTTGAGCACATATTTTGTGGTTGTCCTCTTATAACATCAACAATTTTTTTAATCATATGCAACAATTGTGAACATTTATCCATTATAACACCTATTCTCTTGAATTCCTTAGTAACCATGTTTGTATTCATTGCTTTGAATCTATAAGGCACTGATATTTGTCAAGGGGTGATTCATGAGGTATTCATGTTTTGCATGGCTATTTCACCTATATTAGGGACTCCCCCTTGGCCTCTAGGAGATGGCCTAAAGCATAAGGAGAGTGCATTGCGGTGAAAATGGGTGCATTTCCTAAATAGTTTCCAATCTTAAGATAGACATTCGTGACCTATCAGAAGGGTGCTAATTTGCGTGGTAATATTTTTTTGCACCGTTGTCAAGGACATTTGAAGATTATTGCATAACAATTTGAGCGCATTGGTAGGTAAAATACTAATCTCCATGGCATGAACGATAGATTCTATGAGAAAACATTTCATGAAATTGAGGTAAATTTTGTTTTGTCTTATTATTTAGCACTAACTTGGCAGGTCTTATCTAGCCACTCCACTAAAGAAAAATACAACAAATACGTACATTTCAAGACAAATCCCTCAACCATTGACGACATTGTTGGGTGTTAAAGTACATCTATTAGTTGTGAAGAAAATCTCATCTTGGTGACTCCATGCATTTTTGGCATCGATAAAATGATGATATGACGTTTTATGATGAGCCATGGTTACACGATTGGTTTGACCCATTGGATTTCTCATGGGTTCTGGGATATCCTGATCAATTCCATGGCAATGATTGGAAAAAATGTATCCCAAAATTTCATGGACATGAGGATTTAGTTGATTGACATCTTATATCATTCATGCAGGATATTTTAGAATTAAATGTGGTCCATGAAGATGTTAGGATGAATATGTTCTAGCTGTCTCTTGATCTGCAGAACAATGATATAGAAAAATGATATGATGGAATTCCTAAGAAACACAATTGTTTTCTCAAAGAGTTTATCGAGGTTTTTTGTGAGAGATGGGATCCCTTTTTATGGGGAACACTGGGTGGCTCTTTGATGAAAACATTTATATCCCATCTCTTGAAGAAAAAGGTATTAACAAAGATCAACCCCTAAAAAGATGTCATGAAGAAGCCATTGTTGAAGAATCTCTTGTTGAAGATTTTGTTAAATAAGCCAAGGAAGACGACATCTCGAGCCATATGCTTGAAGAGGATGGTGCTAATGAAGATAAAGATGTTCAAGAAAGTGAATCCAATGTATTCAATGATGAATATCTAGAGAAGGAGCTCAAAGAAGAAGCACACGAAGATGAAATCCCTAATTGAAGAAAGAAGGGATAATTTTAACAACCCCCCTTCCCCCCCCAAAAAAAAAATTATATGTATAAAAATGGGTGAATGCCCCCAATATATAGAAAAATTTAAAGGCGATTTTATCAATAATATAATATGCATATATTAAATTCTTGGTGAATATTTCATTTTATTATATAATGCTGTAAAATCTTGGCAAATATTTCATTGCATTATAAAAAATTGGAAAAACTGACAAATTTTCACTGATTTATAAAATATTGTAAAAGTTTGGCAAATCTTTTGCCAAGAAGACTATCCATCTCTTTGATTCATAAGAAATCACAATTTATTGTGCTTTCACTTTTCCTTCTAATAGCGTTGTCTTCATATTATTTGATTCACAAAAGCCACATCCTAGTCTTCGAAGGAAAACATTTTTTTATTTTCAAAATCATTTGTTTGTCAGTAGAAATTTCATTGTATTTTTCTTTCAGCAGGTAAATTTCTCAGATTCTTGAATGATTATAGTTTGGGATTATGACAATATTTTTTTATCTCCTCAAAACACTACTAGAGGATGCATGATTTCTATGATCATGACTCAAACTCTTTGTCAAACAAATTCGTTAATATACATCCTATAAATACCTTTTTAAAATGTAATGGAAAAATTCTAACAAGTTTTCTAAATGACCATCTGTCACATATTTCATTTTTCATAGTCCCGTTCTTATGAATCTATGTATGAGTTTCTTAAACTTTGCACAAATATTTGGAGATGAGCACTGTATGTAAAACAATACGAGTGAAAATCAGAAGATCTTGTTGAAGACTTTGTGTTATTGCTGCATGGTCCTATTCTCAGGTAGTCTCTACCTTTTTCAAAGGAAGGTGATAATGCATGGCATATATCCAAACTTATTGTTTAAAAAATTGGTATATGAAGTTAAGGGAAACAAAAAAAGCTTCTTTCCATCCCTGAAAATAAAGTCTAGATGTGTTATGTTGTAATAGAATTGATATTCAAAACTCTTAGTGTGTTTCTTAGTTTAACTTTATTTACATCTATTTAGTATTCACTAGAAAAGCATATGGTGAGAACATTCCCTTTTATAGACGAATCAAGGAGAAATGCCTCTTAAAAAACAAGAGGGAATGCCTTTTGATTGCAAAACATAAGCAAGTTCTCAACGTTGATGAACTTCTCCCCTTAGTTAAGGAAAGGTGTCAACAAGCATCACAACCAACACTTGTTCATGATGGACTACATCGAGACAATTAAAAAACAATAGTACATAAAAACATGTATGATTTTCTGGTAACCCAAGCCAGACACCAAATTGGTGTATGAGACCCCTTTGTTTATGGAACAAGGGACCCCTCCATGCAGTGATTTGTTTTCTAAATTCTACCAAGGCGTACATACCCTACCCCCTATGTATTTGAACATATGTGACCTCCTAAGAGAAAACACATGTTCTTAACTATTAGTCCTACTCAAGTTGTACGTTAGAAAGAAACTTAAAACTAGTTTTTAATGCAAAATATATAGTTTGTACGATAGGTAACTAAGCAGGGAAGATATTTGACTCAAAATTTCCATAAAAAATGAACTTCTTGTTAGAATATGTGTGAAACGTTACATTGCAATATTCTCCTTTCTTGCACAACCCTTTTTTATTTAGAACCACTTCTTGTCCATACTGAATCTTGTGTGTGTATGATGAGCATTTGCCTACTTGATGCACTTTTGAGTGATGACCAAACGAATCCATGCCCATTCATTTTTGCTTAGTCTAGACCCTATGATTTTCAGAAGGGCTATGGAGGCTTAGCTATGAACCTAAAATGTCACAAAAGCATATAATATACTATATTACTTCTTTATAATGTGAAACTACTTCTCGAACAAAAATATATAAGAATTCAACAACCAATATTTTGCAGAAACTTAGGTTGTGTGGTAGATAAGATGGAAACACGACCAATTCAACCATGATAGCACATGCAAGTTTTATTGGCATTGACTGCCCACTTTTCACCTCCATACAATGTCATGTGGAAATATAGGATTTCACCAAAATTGCAATATACATTCATGGGGCTAGATTTGATGTTTACTCACAATGCATTAACATTGCAACATAGATCTCATTAGAACTACAAGATTACAAAGAATATATAAATATGTATTGATAAGAAAATTTCTACATCCAAAATAGTTTCGTTCTCATACAAACTGTCCTTTCAATATAATGGTACACATTTCTCTAATGATGTGTTTAACATATTCAAAAAATTGAGACGTGTATAATGGACACTAAAGTATCGGTCTAACATTCTACTTTTTGGCGCACTGCGAGGAATTGGGGGTGAGGCCTATGCTTCTTCAATAAAAATTGTTGTCGAAGCCCATTTACCATCACATCATTACTGAATTCTTAATAATTAAAAAAAAAACTACATTTGTTATTTCAAGAAATTTATCTTTGATGACAGCTTCAATACCCACATCGACTGGATCTTGAAACTCTCAACAAAAACCACTTACACTGAACCACCATAATTGTGTATTGATGACCTTTGCATGCCCGAGTGAGAATTCATAGACTGCAACATAGACAATAATATCACAACATTGGAGATATATTTTATTACTATAACAACCACAAACATGTAACATGAAACGAGCCACCATTTCTGACAAAATGATCGTTGCTTTGAAAATCCAAAAATATGCAAAAGCTTGTGGTGTTAATACTTGCTAACTTTTGAAACCAATGGAAAGTTGATCACTATTTTAAATGCAAGATTTATTCTATGAGCCATAAAATTAATACTAAGCATATACGGTGAAGCTGAGAGTTGTAGTCTAGCACAAAGGTCGTTCCTTTGTCCCAACATTATTGATGCTCCATTTGCTCCAACACATACCAACGTTTTTGCAATCATTGAATGATTGATACCACCAATTTCCTTCAAACTATTAATAACAAGTTCATACTTTTCTACTGTAGAAATTTAGCTCATTTTATGAATTTTAAGTAGATAGGAATGCCTGATATGGTCATTGACAATATAAATGCTCATGTAATTCCATGAAGTATTATCAATAGGCGTAACCTCATCCAAATACAGTGAAAAAAATGTAGCATTTGCAATCTTCTCTTTCATATTGTCCTTTTCTACTTGAGCTAGATATTTTCCCCTTTCCCAACCACTCTTTACAGACCAATGAGAAGATAACAAATTTGGCACTTGAATAAAAGATAGATATTTCTTCATTTTTGGATAATCTATCATAGGACAACCATTGGATAGGATGTGAAATAAAATTCTTAATTGTATCTTCTTCGATAACAAGTTTGTTTCCATCATCTTTCCAAATTGAGATGTGATGGTTCCTGCACTTTCCTCAAGTTTTCTCTTATTTATTAATAATTCATTATATTCCTCTTCATATTGGAGATGTTGACATTTTCTAAGATATTTCCATCTACTAGTAGAGTTCTTCTCATCATTTACAAATTTCTTATCATACACCTTTCCAACATGATTCTCTATTGTTTCTAACTTCATCTACAGTTTTACTACCTTGCCAAGTTTTCAACTACATGAAATGCATTTAACTTCTCGTGAGGTCTCAGTCGCATTTGATGGAGGTATTGGTTCAATAAATGGGAATCTTGTGACCCAATCAAATTGGAATTTTATCCCTATGTCCCATTGGCCCTTTTTTCTTTTCCGTGAATGCACTGTGTGACCTTGCAAGGAAAAATCTTCAGCATTTGAACTACCAATTTCAGATGAAAATGCATTTGTCTCACTTTGATCACTAGAGGAATGTATCTACCATCCATTGTATGGTTTGTAGATGCATTCTCAAAAGGGTTGACATCTCTCTCATCGATACCTTGCAAAAGAAAGCTTGAAGCATGAATAAAATGTGGATTATTGGATTTAGGCTTTTGAAAATATAATATTACATCCTTTTTTCTTAATGTTTTATATTTCTTTCCATAGTCCATGTTTGACATTTAGCTTAATATTCCACAATTGAAATTCCAAATCGATATAGAAACTAGAAGTGAATCCTGCATGAGAAAAATGATATAAAGTTAGTACAATAGCATATTATAATTATATTGTAAAAAAATATTATGAGATAAGACAATGAAATAGGAAATCAAGAACAATAACCACTCCACATAGAACTACTATCAATGCACTTTTTTTGACAACCATTTTAATAAACCATTTTCTTTTGAAACATAAGAAATATACTAATAAAGTGGGGTTGTGCACTCTCCATACAAAGCCACATACACGATGAAGACCTTTATTTATCCACTCTAAAATATTTAAACCCATCAGTGGAAAGTTGTTACTTAATACTATTTTTAATCGTCATAATAAAGTGGATCTAAGCATGTGTGTACTGTTGGAATATATTAAACCCACTCAATACTTAGGATAAAATAATTAATCATTATTTAATTAATTATCTACCCACTAGGTTAATTAGTTGACATCCACTTGCACCTTAAAGTCAACACATGCCATCTATACCCCATGAATGATTTTTTATTATTATGGGTTGATCTTCACCACTTTATGGACATCCAAAATTGGTAACTGCTCTTTACTGCAGATTCTGCTTTATTATGCTTTATCCTGCTTTTCTATGGATAAGGTAAAGCTAGTTAACTAGGAAACTGGGTCCTTTTGTTGCCAACCCATCCTTCATGAATTTCTCTCCATTTTCCAAGATTAACATGTTTTTCCATCACTCTTGAAAACTCACTCATGCTTTTGCTAATTCATGAGGTCCTTGACTGAGTTGGGAAGTGATTTAGCCATCTATGGGGGTTTATCATATTTTGGTAAGTCAACCTTTTTGAGATTTATGAGTTGTCTCCATACAACTTGATTTTCCTGTGAAGGATGTACTATTTATGTACACTATTATTCATCATTAATCAATGGAAGGATACATACCAATATTCATCTCTTCATTCATGTGATTCAGTCTCTTTTCTTCTCTCTATTATTTTCCTGTGTATGCTTGTGAGAATTCTTAGTAGCAAGATCTGTTTCCCGTGCTTCTTCTTAACATATTTGCTCATAGCATTGAAGCTATTATTTCTAAATGGTATCAAAGCTACATGGAGCAAAACCTTGCAATATTCTACATGGTATCAGAGCATCAAGGTTGATAAAGTTCTACAGAGTTGAGGAGCGCGTCCAGTCTCCTATCCCTCTCTGAAGAAGAGCTTGTCTAGCTTACAATATTTTCTCCTAGTTTGTTTCGCAGGTTGCAGAGAGTTTTTTCTTGAGAAAATCAATTCAGCAGTATGGATTCTCCTTCATCAATAATTTTGACTCCCTTAAAATACCATGAATGGAAATCCAAAATTGGCATTCTATTGCATAGTAGGGGATTATACAGAGTTACTCTAGCTTTGGAGAATGAGCCCAATGCTATGATTGGGAAAGATAAGTGGCATAATAGGTTGGATGAAGCCTATGGATTTCTTTGCATCTCTATTTATCCTGATCTACTCTTTCATCTAGATGGGTTGACCACTCCAAACCAAGTGTGGACTCAATTGGAGTCTCTCTTTGGATTTCAAGATGAGCTAAAAGCGCATCAATTGGAGATTGAGTTATTCTCACTGAGTCCAAGCAATTTCGATTCTCTTGAGGGTTTCTTCACCAAGTTCAAGTCATTTTTTATAATGCTCAAGAAATGTTGGATTGAGAAATAATATGATCAATTAATCCTTTCCATTCTTTCTAAATTGGGTCCTGATTACTTAGTTTTTGTGTCTACTTTTCATGCTACTAGGCTTGTTGTTCCTAAGTGGAAAATGCCTTCTTCAAATACTTTTCTTGATTCACTAACAAAGGAGAAAGATAAATTGATCCATATGGATGTCCTTAATTCTTACAAGGGCAATGATCATTCTCTCATGGTTCAAGGAAGCAAGAATGTCAAATCAAAAGAGAAGCAAATTGTGAAGAAGCCAAAGTCAGAAATTAAAGATGAAAGTTCGAAGCCTACTGATGAAGATTCAGTAAAGAAGGGTAAGAATAAAGGGAACACATCCAAGTGTTCTTATTGCAACAAGGGTTTTCATTCCAATAAGAAGCATTTCAAGAAGAATATGGACATCATGTCTTAGCTTCTTGAGAAGCACAAGATCGAAGTTCCAGATGAACTAGAGAAGCCCGTTGATTCCTTATAACACTGTCATAGTGCACAGTTTCAAGGTGATATAACTTATGATTTGAGTGCCAGAGTTAAATAATTTTTTTTATGTCTCTGATATAGATTTAGTCTCTCATATATCAGAATCAGAAATATTAGATCCCTTCTTTTATAATCCTCCTATCAGTCTCATGGATTCATCTCCCAAAAATTGTAATTTTTTACTAGATACTGACTTGTCTTTGAGCAGCTCTTACTCACTCCATAATTCTGATTTAGAAGCATATTTTCAGGCTGATATGCATGTCATCACACATATCATGCCACTATCCATACCATATACCATACCTCTGAATAATCCTAAGACTATACAAATCCCAAGTTCACTAGTTGATTCCTCGTTGGTCTCTTATGCAGTGTTACTTATCTTACATGGTTTGAAGTCTTTCCTATATTTCATTGGGTGGTTATCCGTGTCCTTAGTCATATTTGGACTGATATTAAACATGTTTGGATCTGTTCTAAGCACCTATGGTTCATATCTCATCTCCATCCATCATTCATATTTTTACACCTATCAGTGTTTCTCAGTCGCTCAGAGTTTTCCTAGTCTAGCTCTATATGCTCATGGAGTCACTGAAGCCTTTGTATTTGTTGTTCAATATGCAAATATTTCTAATATATCAGAGTTTTATCAGCCTCATTCAGATATGGGAAGGTGCTACATCAAATTGGAAGATTGACATGTGATTCACATCACAATTTTGCAGCTATTCAGGGAATTGAGTCTGTAACAAATCGTCTTAATTTTTCTACTCTTTGGGAATGAGTATGCACATATCTCTTTTCCATTTCATATTTTGTTTTTAGATCATATTTTGACAACAACAAGAAGCATTCAGATAATGCCTCATAATTCATCAGTTGATGAGATACAAGGAGTCTCTCCTCTTCCTTCTTGCAGGTTCTACACTCTAGCACATGGTCATGGAGTTCATGATTTATTCATCAAGTCTTCTGTACAGAAGCAGTTCATTCAAATCATTCAAGTGAAGATAAAAATATGTTGAAGACATATTATTTCAAATTTTGTGTCTTGTCCTTTCTTGAGGGAGGATTTTCTCCATGTGGTTTTGCTTCTTTCCTCAGCTTTTTGGACATGAATAATTGTTAAAGGGTGACCATAACCTTGTTGCTGGGCCCTATATGCATCCATATGCATCTATATTTTTTACATACTATCATAAATTCAGACTTATAGGGGTTTGTTGGAATATATTAAATCCACTCAATACTTAGGATAAAATAATTAATCATTATTTGATTAATTATCTACCCACTAGCTTAATTAGTTGGCATCCACTTGTACCTTAAAGTAAACACATGCCACCTATACCCCAGGAATGATTTATTCTCGATTCTTGGTTGATATTGACCACTTTATGGACATCCATAATTGGTAGCTACGCTTTACTATAGATTCTGCTTTATCCTATTTTTCTGTAGATAAGGTAAAGCTAGTTAACTAGGAAACTGGGTTCTTTTGTTTCCAACCCATCATTCGTGTTTTTCTCTCCATTTTTCAGGATTAACATGTTTTTCCATCACTCTTGAAAACTCACTCATGCTTTTTATAATTCGTGAGGTCCTTGACTAAATTGAGAAGTGCTTTATCCACCTATGAGAGTTTATCATATTTTGGTAAGTCAGCTTTTTTGAGCTTTATGAGTTGTTTCCATACAAATCGATTTTCCTATGAGGGATGTACTATTTATGTACACTATTATTCATCATTAATCAATGGAAGGATACACACCAATATTCATCTCTTCATTCATGTGATTCAATATCTTTCCTTCTCTCTATTATTTTCCTATGTATGCTTGTGAGAATTCTTAGTAGCAAGATCTATTTCCTGTTCTTCTTATTATCATCTTTTCTCATAGCATTGAAGCTATTATTTCTACATGTACATGGGAATTGAACACGCTAAATATTTAATGCATCCTTGTGTTGTCTGGGGTACTAGGTTTCCTGTAATTTTGTGTTCATGGTTTCATGTAATGATTTATCTATTTATGGGATTTGCAATGAAAATAGTAAACTAGGCTTTTTGGACATTGCAGATATTGTTGAGAATACTAAATTGGGCTCAGATAATCATCCATATTCCCTTGGATACCTTCCATAGAAAGCCTTTGTTATAGCTATTGATTTATTGGATTATATTATATTCTATGGAATCTTTGTGCCACACCCCTTGTATAGTTTTTGTTGTAGTTAGTGAACTCTAAAAAATTGTCATGATTTTCAACAAATATCTACTGTCAAATTATTTTTTAGTAGTATTGAATATTCTATTGTTAATGCCAAATGGTGAAATTTCAGCTGTTAGTGCTGTTACAGAGAGAAATTCCTATGGCTTGGGGTACCACAACAGACAACTTGACTCCAGAAATCAATCATTTCCTATATGCAAGAGAAACCAAATATCTAACACTAAAGAATCTCGGTTCGTACCTTATTCCGGATGGTTGATGTAGATCCCTGTTGAGCTTTCAAACTCCATCTTGTATTAATAAATTGCTATCTCAACACTCAGCAAACAAGACAAGCATGCTATATATAATTGTGTTAGATCTACTCTAGCATATATAATCAATAACATATAAGCATTTAAAAGCATCAATGGATCAAATACTCATTTAAATACACATTATTGGACAAGAAAAGATATTTCTATTGCTATAAAATAAAGATTACAATAGTGATAACCTCTGTCGGCACGTCTGTGAGTCGGAGAAACTGAGTCCCCCACTTGGGCCTCCACCACTTCAATCCTCCATCTCTTGATAGCAAGCTCACAAGCAAAAGGCAAGCTTGGGAAGAACACAAAGTGCTCCAAGGGACAAAGGGATGCAGACTCAAGTATAAGCTCCGGCAACAATGGACTATAGTTTTCTTCCTCTTCAATTCCTCCCCTTTCAATGTATCCAAAGGGTTCCTTATATAGCTCTTCAATGGGGTAATGGAAGGTTGAATCTGAGCGATCTCAAGGCATATGGAAGGTCAAGAGACAAGTGATTCGGATCCACATCAAGGAAAACTCCAAAATCATTTGGCCTTTTGCACACATCCTGATGTACGCGGTTTTAAGGGTCAAACCTATGTATGTACGTGAGAAAGGGATTAAAAGTCGTGTATGGACATTATTGCATGTTTTTAGGGATGATCTTGGAAACATAAAAGGTACAAAAATGGTCCATGGGGTCTACGGAGTCTGCAGAGGGACATGGAAGGCCATAAAAGTATAATTCACCATGTGTGGTAAAATCAGCTATAATAGAGGTCAGAGAGGTCATAGGATGGCCAAAATACATTATAAGTCCATCCCAAAAGTGGAGTGATGAAGAACCTAGTGGAAGAACCAGCCATCCAATCAATACAATATAATGATCAAACTCTGCACATAACTACAAGTAGATATAGCAGTCCCGGATACATAAGAGTACAATGGCCATGAATAGGCATGATACAAAATATGACATGTGTGGTCATCGCCATGTACAATATAAATAGCTCAAAATCTCCATAATGAATATATACAAAGGATCATGACCTCCATGATGGATGAAGATATATAGTGGATCAAGATCTCCATAATGGCTGGAAATATCTGACATATACTGGAATCAAGTCATGAGAGTTGAAATCTCATGAACACTGGCACGATCAAGGAGGTAGCACATATGATATGCCACCAATCTGGAGGGTCTTCTACACAAACCACTATGAGTACATGTCCTACTATGTGAATAGAGGTGTCGAGGTCAAACATAGTAGTCCATCATCTGATTACCGGTCATTGATGTATACCGTTAATAGACGCGAGATCACCCACCGATAATGAAAATGGGAATCAAGGTACTAGAGTGCAAACTAACAAGTGTGAATAAATGTGTTGAGGTTGAACATTTGAGAGAATCCATCTATTAGGGGACATTGATGTGTTCCCAAAAAACTATCGATGGTGAGAGAACCTGCCACTAATGACTGCAAGTCTCAAGGCACTCAAACATGACTCTAGATTCCTATCCCAGAATAAATGATCTGAAGTCAATGGGATGAAATCTGCTGGAAGGAGGGAATTAAGGCATCCCCCATCATCCAACACGAGGTACTCAACAAATTCGTATAATGTGGAAGGACTCGATCATAAGGTGCATGAACCAGTAACAACTGACATGCAAAGTCAAGATAACTGAGGAATGGCCGACTCAGGTTTCAACTTCCTTCGAACAAGAGCATAAAGGCGAATGGCGACTGAATGTAGGTAACACAGACTCGATATACAAAACTGGGATATTTCTGCGACATAGGAGGCATCGATAGAGGATCCATAGGGACTAGAAGCTTAACCAGTCGGTGGAGATAAACTCAGAGACACGAGTATAGCTCCTAAAGTCAAACTATTAACCCAACCAATGGATGTGATATATAGTGCTCTGTTCGAAGGAGACACGACTTGACTGCTGCCAAAGATAACATCTTTTCTTATCCGGCTTTTTGGTTTTTTGATTTTTTTGGAATTTTTCAAATATTTTGAAAAGCTTGAAAAAGAATAAAAGTGCTTTATAGTTATAGAATAGGAGGAGACGAGTGTCAAGGGGCAAACAAACTAGTTTCAAGCAGTGAAACATACCTATGCTCAATGCAAGGACACATGTGTAGGGTAACGACACTCGAGGGAAAGTCCCCTCCAGTTAAAAATGGGGAATCAAGATGCAAATGATATAAAAAATTGCTCTGCGTGGCTAGACATGATACAAGCTCGAGCTATATAACTGATAATCAAAGTCAGGGAAGACGGGATAAGGCTCAATGAGGCAGGAAAAACTCATGATAATGCAATTACAACTTGACATAAGGGAGTCCTGGGGAAAAGGCCAGCAAAAATATCAAGAGGAGTATGAGGCTCTTGCTCAAAGTCATGGTGGTACTATACAAAGGACTCCCAGACCTAAGAGAGGACTCACAACATGGGTACCAAATGAAAAGGAGAGCTAACTAGGACACCCATGTATAGGAAAGCTCTACCATTCACATAGTACCACTTCTAACAATAGCATGAAGGTTCCGTGATACCATGGAATGGGTTCGTACCTAAGGTTAAAATGAAACAGTCATAAGGTTATGCAAAATGCAAGCGGATGTGAAATCATAACCTATATTCCAGTTTAGACATGATACCTGTGATAGAAACGAATGGGTCGAAACCTCAGAGAGAGTGTAAAAAAAATGGACCCTACATGACAACCATATTAGTCCAAAACAACCCAAAATAGTCAATAAAGAATCCAAACTATAAGGAATAGGGAGGAATGATCATGACAAATAAATTCAAAGGAAACAGTGCGGTGGACAATGGGCCATAAAAATGAATGTAAAGTGTAGACCCAACATTCACGTATCCACTACCACCCCTGTGAGGGTGACCACTGGTGTAAAGACCGAGCGAAGGGAATAGAAATCCTCCACAAATGGAGTAGAGGATGGAATATGACCATTCCCAAATCTATGAGCATGGTAAGGGGCTGTGATGCCCCCAAGTCTGACACCAGGGTCCGTACTAGGACCAAGGACGGGTGATAGGATACCAAGCATGCCTAAATTAAAAGGACCCAAACTCAAGAGAGCATAAATATACTCAAGTAACCACGATTCCAAAGGCCAACTAGCGCATAAAGAGCACACTCCTAAGAAAATATACAGCCAAAATACAAGCAAACCAAGGGGAGGATATGTGAGCTCCCGAATGAAGCAGGTATGTCTCGCCTAGGAGAGGCTTGAGACTCCCATACACAACAAGCAGAGGTTCATAACCAATTATTGTGGATCTCAGCTTCAATGCATATAGCGACTGTGCTATCCGACCCCTACCTAGCCAGGACACCTGCAGAATAACCTCTGCGAAGTACCCCCTTGATAACCTAGGTAAGGAAACTAAGGTCACCTCAATATAATAAATGCTCAGATGGACAGTCACAGGCGGGATTGACCATATGGGCAGGGTAGCAAAGCCTGAAACTCCCAAAAGACTCCCCAGATATGAATACAATCCTGGAAATATCTCCGGTGCTACTCAGTTATGACCAGGGGTCATCCCAATCAATAACCGCTCACACTGTCTCGTGCTTAACTCCTTTTTAAGAGGAGGATCCTGAGAAACACTAATTATATAAAGGAATTTCACACTCTCACCTAGACAGACACATAAATGTTGTTGTTTAGTGGTCTTGGAGAATTCACTCACAATGAACTATTCCAAGACCCTAAAACCTAATCTTGTTGGTGCACCCTATAAAAGAAAATATTGTAATTCATTTTATTATGCGTTGATTTTAATTGGCTGTAATTACTCAAAGGGAAATGGCCATGCAACTAATGATATGAAGACTCAGCAATGAAATAAAAGTGCACACCAAACAAGCAATACCAATTGCAATCTTGTAGAATGAAAAACAGGGTATGCCACTACATGAGATGCATAAATATATATTCCTTTCTGAATGCCAATGCAATCCTTCCTATATGAAAGACTAAACACAACTCCCATCCAAGCAATCCAATGCAAGTACCTCCTCAAATCCATATCTAAGATGCAATTAAGAGTGTAGCTACTTTGTATTTTTCAATATAAAAGCATGAAAAATGCAATAAAAGTCATCTAAAACTCACAGTGTCTGTAGCAAGTATAAAACACAATCCCAGTAAGACACTGAGACAAGAAAGAGTAATGCACTAATGGAAAAACAAAAAGGATAAATGACTAAAACTACTTTCAAAGAAAAATCAATGAAAAAGTGGTCTCTGGTCACAAAAGAAGCATCTGACAGACAACATCAGACCCAAGGAAGACCCAAACACACTCACAACCCACCCAGCAACTTCCCACAACATCAAACTCACCAAAAGAGAGGATGTACGTGACTATTTAAAGAACATTTGCGTATATACACGAATTTTGGCCAAAAAGTTGCATGTATATGCGGATTTTGGCTAAAACCCTGCATGTATACACGGCTTTTGGCCAAAAATCCGCGTATGTATGTGACTTTTGGCCAAAAACATGCATATACAGAGAAGACAGTGGTAAAAAGTAGGCCAAGGGTCAAACCAATAAAGGGGAGTGTCAATGGATGAACATACTATAAAATGCAACATAGAAACAAGGAGAAACAAAGAGAAAGTCAAGAATATCAAGCACATTGTGCCCCCAAATCCCAAAGAAAAACAAGAAACATACCCAGCGGAGTTGCCAATTCTGTTACGAAGAGAAATTCCTATGGCTTGGGGTACCACAATAAACAGCTTGACTCCAGAAATCAATCATTTCCTATATGCAAGAGAAACCAAATATCTAACACTAAAGGATCTCGGTTCGTACCTTATTCCGGACGGTTGATGTAGATCCCCATCGAGCTTTCCAACTCCAGCTTGTATTGATAAATTACTATCTCAACACTCAGCAAACAAGACAAGCATTCTATATATAATTGTGTTAGATCTACACTAGCATATATAATCAACAACATATAAGCATTTAAAAGCATCAATGGATGAAATACTCATTTAAATACACATTATTGGATAGGAAAAGATATTTCTATTGATATAAAAAAGAGATTACAATAGTGACAACCTCTGTCAGCATGTCTACGAATCGGAGAAACTGAGTCGCCCACTTGGTCCTCCACCACTTCAATCCTCCATCTCTCGATAGCAAGCCCACAAGCAAAAGGAAAGCTTGGGAAGAACACAAAGTGCCCCAAGGGACAAATGGATGCAGACTCAATTATAAGCTCCAGCAACAATGGACTATAGTTTTATTGCTCTTCAATTCCTCCCCTTTCAATGTATCCAAAGGGTTCCTTATATAGCTCTTCAATGGGGTAATGGAAGGTTGAATCCGAGCGATCTCAAGGCATATGGAAGGTCAAGAGACAAGTGATTCGGATCCACATCAAGGAAAAATCCAAAATCATTTGGCCTTTTGCACACATCTCGATGTATGCGGTTTTAAGGGTCAAACCCACGTATGTACGCGAGAAAGGGATTAAAAGTCACATATGGCAATTATTGCATGCATTTAGGGATGATATTGGAAACATAAAAGATACAAAAATGGTCCATGGGGTCTAAGGAGTCTGCAGAGGGACAGGGAAGGCCATAAAAGTGTGATTCACCATGTGTGGTAAAATCAGCTATAACAAGTTCTCATCTAACGATGACATTTCATATTGCATGCTATGATTTATGATGGTACAAACCAACTTACACACATAGTGTCCCAAAAACCAGTGAAAAATTTGAGTTCACACAAGAAAACAATTTAGATGTTGCTAAAACTTCTTAAGGGATAACCAACAAGCTCAAGGAAAACTACTCTTGAAATCCAATTTCCAATAACATAATTTTGATCTATGATATAGTGTGATTTTCCACACCTCATGCATCATGCCTTGATGGCCTTCTCTTGTCCCTATGTAGAATCAATATACCCCATTTAATCACTTTAGCATTGATGCTCCATTATAACCCTTTAAAAAACACTTTTGAAGACATTCGCAGGTCACCAGTTTACAACTCGCGTATTTGCATTTTGTACCATTGTCACCCGTGTACATGAGGTCTTATGCTCAAAAAAAAAAATATTTGGAGTTTTCCCTATCAAGTAATGGATGCCTTGAAACTTGGAGAGTAAAGAGACTATAGCATAATTTTTCCCCATTGTTATATGCTTGAGTCTGCATCCCTTTGTCCTTTGAGAAATCCATTTGTGCTCATTTCATAAGCTTTCTATTATCCTTGTGAGATTTCATTATTATCGAGGATTGAAGTGGTGGAGGCCCAAGTGGAGGGACTCGATTTCTCGGTTCCGACAAGGTGTTGACAGAGGTTGTCACATTGTGTCTATGTTTTATATTAATAGAAATATCCATTTCTCATCCTAATTCACGTGCAATTATGAATATTTGTATCCATGGGTGTAATTGTTTTATACATGTTTAAATGGAATATGCTAGATTGAATTCTAACACTTAATATATTATTCTTGTATATCTATTTGTTGTTGAGGAAAAATTGTAGGGATAAGTTTTTGATCGAGTGTTCAATGGTAGTCATCTTCAAATATCCGATCGAGGTACGGTTCTTATCCCTTAGTGGTTAGTTTCTTTTATTTATCTACGATGATTGAGAATGGATTTTATTTTGGTGCCATACTATCTGTTGTGGTCCACCCCATGCCATAGGAATATTTTTTTCGTAACAGAATTGGAAACCATATTGGGGAAGGTTCCTTTTGTTGGAGTTTTGGGTGAATTTTTTGCTCGAATTTCTCTATGTTTCTCTGTGTTTACATGTTGCATTTGGTAGTACAGTCATTCATTGACAACCCCTTAGAGTGGTTTTTCCGTTGGCTTCCTTTTTACCACCTTCTTCCTTGTATACGTGGGTCACAGTACATACAGTTGTGTATATACACGGGCTATACTCTATCAGGTAGTGTACATATGCTGTTGTTCTTTAAACAATTGTGTACATCTCCCTTTTGGTTGATATCTTGATGTGTGAAGTTACTGGATGGGTTGTGAGTGTGGCTGGGTCTTTCTAGGTACCTATGCTATCTGTTGACTTCTCTTGTTGTGACTAGAAACCTCTTTTTATTAATCTTTTTTAGAAAGCTGTTCTTGTCAATTTATCTCCTTTTTGTTTTTCTATTAGATCACTGGTCCTTTAGTCTTGGTGTCCTGCTTGGATTGTGTTTGCTGCTTGCTGCAGAGATTGAGAATTTAATGGTTTTTATTGCATTTTCACTCATTTATTTTGAAAATACAAAAATAATTGCATAGTTTCATATTAACTTGCATTTCGCATGTGCATGAAAGTAAGTACTTGCATTGGTTTGTTTGGATGAGATTAGTGTCTAGGAGTTCATATAAGAAGGTTTGAATTTTCATTTGAAAATAAAAATGAATTATTGTGCATTTCATTTAGTGCCATACCATTTTTCATTTGGAAAACAAAGTTTCACTTGGCATTGTTTTTATGTGTGCATATTTTCTTTTATTGCTAAGTCATAACATCACTAGTTTCACGATCATATCCCTTGAGTAATCATAGGCTCTTAAAATTAACAATTAAATTAAATTGATTAGAATGATTTTATTGTATAGGGTGCACTAACAAGCTTAGGTTTTAGAGTCTTGGAATAGGATTTTGTGAGTAAACTTATTCAAGACTATAAAACAAAAACAATTAGGTGTCTGTCTAGGGAGAAGAGAAATCCTTGGTATAATTAGTGTTCTCAGAATGCTCCTCTTACAAAGGAGTTAAGCATGAGGAAGCATGCATGTTTATGGTGGGGATATGCCTCCACTACCTTCTATGAGCACCAGAGATATTTCTAGGATCTTATTCATATATTGAGGATTTTGAGGTACATTTGTGGCTTTCAAGCTTCAGTCTTAGTTATCCTACCCATACGGTGGATCTCGCTTGCGGTGACAATAGTTTCTTTATCTAGGTACCACATAGGTTATTATGTGAGTGTCCTATCCAAGTAGGGGTTGAACGACACAGTTTCTTTACGTGTTGAAGCTGAGGGCCACTATAATTGGTTACACACCTCCACTTGTAGTGTATGGGAGTCTCAGGCCTCTGCTAGGAGAGACATACCTGCTGCATTCAAGAGCTCATTTGTCCTCAGTCTTGGCTTGTTTTCATTTGTCCTAGCTTACTTAGGGGCGTGCTCTATGTTTGTTAGTTGGATTTATGGATTGTAGTTACTTGAGTCTATTTCTTTGTGGAATCATCGTGGATTGAGTTTCGACACTGCATCGTTCTCGTCGTTTAGTAGGATTACCGCCTTGCGACCATACATAACCTCTTTATAAGAGGGCTAGACATTCTATGAGGCCTCTTTTCCATCAAGGTCCCCATATAATGTTTACCATGAGTACTACTCCCGAGACCCTAGAGTTTCCTCCATCCCCGTCATCTAGATTGGGGGAGGAACCCTTGATGTTCCTCCCTTCATCTATTATATGGATTCTTGGGACTTTGATCTATATTGACCCTCGTGGGGTTGTACCTTCCCACTCGGTACGACCAAATTTTTAAAACTTTACAACCTTTAACCCAAACTTTGCCTCAAGAAGGTTGCGTTTTGAGACATAATTAGTTCCCTTTAGTTCAGGTCCTTTTACGTTCAGAATGCCAAATATCACTACTAGTATTTTGTCATCCATTCTAGGCCCTAGTGCAAACCCTAGTGTTGGACTAGGGGGCACGTCGGCCCCTTACATTGCACATCAATTCAGAAGTGGTCATATTCCTCCTTCTACTCCATTTGTTGGGGGATGTACACCTCCTTCGTTTGGTATTCACACTAGTGTTCATCCCAGTGGGGGTGGGGGTGAATACATGAATGTTGGGTCTACATATTACATTCCTTCTTTCATCCCATCGTCCACTGGACCTATTCCATCGAATGCACTTCTCACAACAAATCCTCCCTATATCCCAAATGGGCTCTTAGGAAGGTATGATCCAATTAGTTACATGGTTCCCCCATCATATGGTGCACTCGTTTCTATAGGTTACATACCTCCCTAGGTGTTAGGGGGTCATTTTGTATACCAGTCGAATAACTATGGTTATATGGTTCCTCCTTCTCAAGGGATACCCTACTTCCAAATATCTGTGCATCCTTACATGGGTCATATGGGGGGAAGTTACTATCCTACTAGTCAAGGTCATCACCTTTACTAGAATCAACCTTATCATAACCAATCTTTCAAGGGAGTGTGGGATCAAATGACAAAACCTAGATTCTCATTTTAAGATATGTTGAAATTTCCTAACCTATCTAAACTCACAAATGACCTGGTGTGTCACGATCTGGTGTGGACCCTTATTCCCACCAAGCTTCCTTTGGATGTTCTAAAGTTTGAGGGTAAGAATGGCGAGGAACTTGGTGATCATGTGACTACTTTTCATCTATGGAGCTCTTTGAATTCCTTGAATCATGCTTTCGTTCGACTACGACTATTTGAACACACTCTCATGGGTTCAGCTGCAAAATGGTATATAAAGTTTCCTGGAGGCACATATCGAATGTTTAATAACTTAGCCTTGGTCTCCCTCAATCACTTTCATTTCCTGGTGCACTATGATGCTAGTACCAAAATCTTGTTGAATTTTCAGAAGGATAAAGACACCCATATTTCTGACCACATTCAAGAGTGGTGTATACGAAAGCAATTGATTAAGGCCAACATTCCACAAGAGTTCTTACTGAAATGGTTCCTCAAGTCCTTACTACCTTATATTGCGAAGGATGTTTTGATGTCCAGAGTGACAACTTAGGAACATGTTATTTTTAGAGCTCAGTAGTTAGACCTGATTTATGCTCAATTTGGGCTCCTTTATGATATTATCCCTTACGCTTTGTGGTCAAATTATGATCCCAAGTTTAAACTCGGGCCACATGCCGATGGCATCCTGGGCTCTATAAGTATGAAATATGTGGACCAGGTTACAAATCAAATGAAGAGTTTGTTTATTAACGAGTCTACAGTCGGATAGGCTACAGCCTCATCCACACCCACCTAATCAGTGAATGTACTTTCTATGCAATTGTCAAACCAGAAGGGTAACCAACAACCCAAACATAATGAGAATAAGGGGAGAAATAATAAGAAGGGTGGGAATAAAAAGGAGAATCCTAACAATGACAAGAGTGATGAGAATGCTGGGTGGGACAAGAAGACTAAATGGAAGGTCAAATTCCCTTGAAATCTTTGTAGGGGACACCATATTACATACTTGTGACCTCGAATCGTGGATTCCTCGAAGTTTATCACACAGATCTCAGCTATGCTGATTGATCCCCTTCCTCACAATCAAAACATGGCTTCGAGGACCTCAACCACTAGAATCAGTTCTGGTGGGATTCAAATCCCACCAAGCATAGAAGGTGGTCATGGTTGTATTAATATGATGTCGGTTGTTCGTGTTGCGACCGGTTCACATGATTATGGTCTGTCACAACCGAACATGGGTAAAGAGCCTCCACCTCGAGATATTTCCTTACATATCGACAAGCATGAAGGTGTACCATGTGTACCAAAAGGGGTATTAAAGCATTTAGTTCACAATCCCAATGCTCATGAGTGAACAAGTGTGTCATGATCCGACATGGCTCCCTGTTCCCGCCAATATTCCTTCGAATCTTCCGAAGTTTGAGGGTAAGAATGGTGAGGACCCTGGTGATCATGTGACTAATTTTCATCTATGGTGCTCTTCGAATTCGCTGAATCACAATTCTATTTGACTACGACTATTTCAACACACCCTCATAGGTTCAAATATGAAATGGTACATAAAGTTACCTGGAGGCACGTATCAGACCTTTAATGACTTAGCCTTAGTATTCCTCAATCACTTTCAGTTGCCAATGCACTATGATGTTGGTACCAAACTCTTGTCAACTTTTTGGAAGGATAAAGCCACCCTTATTTTTAACCACATTCAAGAGTGTTGTAGATGAAAGAGATTGATTAAGTCCAGCATTCCACCAAAGTTCTTACTGGAATGGTTCCTCAAGTCCTTACTACCTTATATCGTAATGGATGTTTCGACGTCTGTAGTGACAACCAAGGAATAGGCTATTTTTAGAGCTCACCAGTGAAACCTGATTTATGCTTAGTATGGGATCTTTTACGATATTATCCCTACTACTATGCATTCAAATCATCATCCCAAGTTTAAAACTGGTCCACATGCTGATGGAACCATGGGCTCTGTAAGTGCAAAATATGTGGACCAAATTATGAACAAAATGAAGAGTTTGTTTATTAACCAATATGTGGGTGCAAAGACTACAACCTCATCCACACCCACCCAATTGGAGGATGTAATTTCTGTGTAATCGTTGAACTGTAAGGGTAACCAGTAACCCACATGGAATAGGAATAAGGGGAGAAATAATAAGAAGTGTGGGAATAAAAAGGAGAATCCTAATGATGATAAGAGTGAGGAGAATGCTGGGGGGGAGAAGAAGACTAAATGGAAGGTCAAATTCCCTTGTAATCTTTGTGGGGGAGACCATCTAATGTACTTGTTCCCTCTAATTGAGGATTCCTCAAATTTTATTGCACAAAGCCCAAATTTATTTATTAATCCCCTTCCTCACAATAAAAACATGGCTTCGAGTACCTTATCCACTAGAAGTAGTTTTGGTGGGATTCAAATCCCTCCAGGAATAGAAGGTGGTCATGGTTGTATCAATATGATGCTGGTTTTTCATGTTGCGACCTGTTCACGTGATTATGGTCCATTGTAACTGGACATAGGTAAAGAGTATCCACCTCCATAGATTCCCTTGCACATCAATAAGCCTAAAGGTATACCACATGTACCAAAAGGGGTATTAAATTGTTCGGGTCACAATCCAAATGGTCATGAATGACTTGATGTGTAATGATATAACGTGGCCCCCCATTCACTCCAAGCTTCCTTCATGTGTTTTGAAGTTTAAGGGTAAGAATGGAGATGAACCTACTTTTACGAAGAGAAACTTCCTATGGCTTGGGGGGTACCACAACATACAACTTTGACACTAGAAATCAATCTTTCCCAATATGCAAGAGAAACCAAACATCTAACACTAAGGGATACCGAATCGTACCTTGTTCCAGATGGTTGAAGTAGATCCCCATTGAGCTTTCCAATTCACTCTTACGTTAGCAATTCGCTCTCAACAACAGCAAGCAAGATAAGCATGCTCTATAATAATGTGTTATACCTACTCTAGCATATATATTCAACATTGTATAAGCAACTAAATACATCCATGGATTCAATATTCATATTCAAATGCACATAATTGGACAGGAAAAGATATTTCTATTAATAAAATCAGATATTAAAATAGTGACAACCTCTGTTGACACGTCTACGAACCGGAGAAACCAAGTCCTCCACCTAGGCCTCCACCACCTCAATCCTCCATCTCTCGATAGAAATCTCACAAGCAAAGGAAAGATTGGGAAGAACACAAAGTGCTCCAAAGGGACAAAGGGATGCAGACTCAAGTATATGCAAACTATGGCAACAATGGACTATAGTTTCTTTGCTCTTCAATTCCTCCTCTTCAATGTATCTAAGGGGTTCCTTATATAACACTCCAGGAGGGTAATGGAGGGTTGAATCCGAGCGATCTCAAGGCATATGGAAGGCTAAGATTTATGATCTTTGGAATCCTATGAGGAAAACTCCAAAAATATTTGGACTTATGGACACATCCTGAGGTATGCGGGTTTGAGGTCAAAATTCACGTGTACACGCGAGTATGGGTTTAAAATTCATGTACAACAATAAACAGGTGTTTTTTAGGGATGAGCTTGAAAAATCAAAGTATAATATAAGTCCATGGGGTCTAAAGAGTTTTTAGAGGGACAAGGAAGACCATAAATATGTGATCAACCATGTGTGGTAAAATCAACTATAACAGATGCCCCCTAATGTGTGAGGTCAGAGGGGTAACACGATGGCCGAAATATATTATCAAATCCATTCTAGAAGTGGAGTAATGAAGATCCAGGTGAAAGAACCAGCCACTCATCAGTACAATACAATAATCAATATCTACATGTGACTGCAAATACATATAGTAGTCCCGGATACATAAGAGTACAATGGCCATGAATAGGCATGATATACAAACTATGACATGTGTGGTCATCGCCATGTACAATATACAATAGATCAGAATATACAAAGTGGATGAGGATATACAACGGATCAAGATATCCATAATAGCTAAAGATATACAATGGATCAAGATCTCCATAGCGGATGAAGATATCTGATATACACTGAAATCAAATCACGAGAGATGAAATCTCATGAGCACTACAACGATCAAGGATGTAGCATATATGGAATTCCACCAAGTTGGAAGGTCTTCTACAAAAACCACTATGAGTACATGTCCTACTATGCAAATAGATGTGTCGAGGTCAAACATATTAGTCCATCATCTGATTACCAGTCATTGATGTATACCATTAACAGATGCGAGATCACCCACAGATAATGAAAATGGGAATCAAGGTACATAGTGCAATATAAAAACTGTGAATAGATGTGTTGAGGTCGAACACTTGGAAGAATCCATCGATCAGGGGACATTGATGTATTCTTGATGGAAAGAGAACCTACCACTGATGACTATAAGTCTCAAGGAACTCAAATGACTCTACACTCTTATTATAGAATAAATGATTTGAATTTGATGGAATAGAATCTGCTGGAAGGAGGGCATTAAGGCATCCCCCATCAACCAACACGAGGTACTCAGCAACACTATATAATGTGGAAGAACTCGAACAAGATGTGCACAAACTAGTAACAGTATCGGGAATGGCCGACATGTAAAGTCAGGAGAACCGAGGAATGGCTGACTCAGGATTCAACTTCATTCGAACAAGAGCATAAAGGAGAATGGTGACTAAAGGTAGGCAACATGGACTCGATATGGAAACTGGGAAATCTTTGTGACATAGGAGGCATCAATAGAGGCTCCATAGGGGCTGGAAGCTTAACCAATCGATGGATATAAACTCAGAGTAATGAGTACAACTCCTAAATTCAAGCTACTAACCCAACCAATGGATGTGATATACAATGCTCTATTCGAAGGCAACACGACTCGACTGCTGCCAAAGATAACATCTTTTCTCGTCTTGCTTTTTGGTTTTTTGATTTTTTTTGGACTTTTTCAGATATTTTGAAAAGACTGAAAAAGAATAAAAGTTATTTATAGTACATAGCTAGGAGGAGATGAGTGTCAGGGGCAGGAAAGCTAGTTCCAAGTAGTAGAACATACCTATGCTCAATGCAAAGAAACATGTGTAGGATAACGACACTCGAGGGAAGGTCTCCTCTCAGTAAAATGGATGCTCAAGCTACAAAAGATATGTAAAAAGGCTATGCTTAGTTAGACATGAGACAAGCTCGAGCTATATGGTTGATAACTCAAAGTCAGGGAGCTGGCATAAAGCTTAAGAAGGCAAGCAAAACTCATGAAAATGCAATTACAACTTGATATATACAAGGGAGTCCCAGGGAAATGGCCAGCATAAAGTTCAAGAGGAGTATGAAGCTCTTTCTTAAAGACATGGCGAGACTAAAAAGGACTCTCACAAGCTAAAGGAGAAATGTTAGCATGGGCACCAAATGAAAAAGAGTATCTAACTAGGGCACCCATGTATAGGAAATCTCTACCATTCACATAACGCCACTTCTAATAGCAACAAGAAGGGTCTGTGACATTATGGAATGGGTTCGTACCTAAGGTTAAGATGAAACGGTCATAAGGTCATGCAAAATGCAGGTGGATGTGAAATCCTAACCTATATGCCAATTTAGACATGATACCTGTAATAGGCATGAACGTGTCAAAGACCTCAGAGAGAGTGTGCAAAAACATGGACCCTACATGACAACAATATTAGTCCAAAATAGCTGGAAACAGTCAGTAAAGATTCAAAACTATAGGATGTAGGGATGATTGATCATGACAACTGCATTCAAAAGAAATAGTGCGGTGGATGATGGAACATAAGAAGGAATGTAAGGTGTAAACCCAACGTTCACGTATCCACTACCACCCCCATGAGGGTGACCAATGATGTAAAGACCAAGTGAAGGGAATAAAATCCTCCACAAATGGAGTAGAGGATGGAATATGACCATTCCCAAATCCATGAGCATGGTAAGGGACTCTGATGCCCCCAAGTCCAACACTAGGGTCCATACTAGGAACAAGGATGGGTGATAGGATACCAGGCATGCCAAAAATAAAAGGATCCGAACTTAAGAGAGCATAAATATACTCAAGTAACCACAATCCCAAAGGCCAATTAGTGCACAAAGAGCACAATCCTAAGAAAATATATAGCCAAAATGCAAGCAAGCCAAGGGGAGGATAAGTGAGCTCCCGAATGTAGCAGGTATGTCTCGCCCAGGAGAGGCCTGAGACTCCCATACACTACAAGCAGAGGTGCAAAACCAATTATAGTGGCCCTGAGCTTCAACGCGGAAAGAGATTGTGATGTCCGACTCCTACCTCATGATGACACCTACAAAATAACCTCTGCAAGTTCCCCCCTTCGATACCTAGGTAAGGAAACTAAGGTCACCCCAATATAACCAATGCTCAGGTGGACAGTCACAGGATGGATCGACTGTATGGGTAGGGTAGAAAAGCCCGAAACTCTCGAAAGAGCCCCCAGATACGAATACGATCTTGAAAATATATTCGGTGCTAACAAAAGTGACCAAGGGCTATCCCAATCACAATCGTGCACACTGCATCGTGCTTGAATCCTGTGTAAGAGGAGCATCCTGAGAAACACTAATTATACCAAGGATTTCTCTCTCTCACCTAGAGAGACACCTAATTGTTTGTGTTTAGTAGTCTTGGAGAATTGAATCACAATGAACTATTCTAAGACCCTAAAACCTAATCTTGTTCATGCACCCTATAAAGAAAAGAGTGTAATTCATTTTATTTAAGCGTTGATTTTAATTGGCTGTGATTACTGAAAGGGAAATGGTCGTGCAACTAATGAAGTTATGACTCATCAATGAAGTAAATATGCACACCTAACAAGCAATGCCAAGTGCAATGTTTAGAATGAAAAATAGGGTATGCCACTACATGAGATGCAAGATATTCATTCCTTTCAAAATGTCAATGCAATCCTTCTTATATGAAAGCCTAAACACAACTCTCATCCAAGAAATCCAATGCAAGTACCTCCTCAAATCCATATGCAAAAAATGCAACTACTTTGTATTTTTCAATATAAAAGAATGAAAAATGCAATAAAAGTCATCTAAAATTCTCAGTCTCTGCAACAAGTATCAAACACAAGACTAGAAAGACACTAAGACAAAAAAAGTAATGCAATGATGGAAAAACAAAATGATAAATGACTAGAACTACTTTCAAATAAAAATCAATGAAAAAGCAGTCTTTGGTCACAAAAGAAGAAGTCAACAGACAACATCAATACCTAGGAAGACCCAACCACACTCACAACCCACCCAACAACTTCCCACAACATCAAAATCAACCAAAGGGAGGATGTACATGACTGTTCAAAGAACAATAGCGTATGTACGTGACTTTTGTCCAAAAACCTGCATTTATACACAACTTTTGGCCAAAAACCTGCATGTATACATGACTTTTGGCCCAAAACCTGCGTATGTACATGACTTTTAGCCAAAAATCTGCGTATACATTGAATATAGTGGTAAAAAGAAAGCAAAGGGTCAAACCAATCTAGGGGATTTTCAATGGATGAACCTAATACTAAATGTGACATAGAAATAGGGAGAAACAAAGAGAAAGTCAAACACATTGTGCTCCCGATCCCCAAAGAAAAACAAGGAACATCCCCAGTATGGTCGCAAATTCTGTTATGGAGAGAAACTTCTTATGGCTTGGGGTGTACCACAATAGACAACTTTGACACTAGAAATCAATATTTCCCAATATGCAAGAGAAACCAAACATCTAACACTAAGGGATACCGAATCGTACCTTATTCCGGATGGTTGAAGTAGTTCCCTATTGAGCTTTCCAATTCACTCTCAACAACAACAAACAAGACAAGCATGCTCTATAATAATGTTTTAGACCTACTCTAGCATATATTTTCAACAATGTATAAAAAATTAAATACATCCATGGATTTAATATTCATATTCAAATCCACATAATTGGACAGGAAAATATATTTCTATTAATAAAATCATAGATTAAAATAGTGACAACCTCTGTCGACATGTCTACGAACCAGAGAAAGTGAGTCCACTTGGGACTTGACCACCTCAATCCTCCATCTCTTGATAGCAAGCTCACACGCAAAGGAAAGCTTGGGAAGAATGCAAAGTGCTCCAAAGGGACAAAGGTATGCAGAATCAAGTATATGAAAACTGTGGAAACAATGGACTATAGTTTCTTTGCTCTTCAATTCCTCCTCTTCAATGTATCCAAGGGATTCCTTATATAACACTCCAGTAGGGTAATGGAGGGTTGAATCTGAGTGATCTCAAAGCATATGAAAGGCAAAGAGTTAGGATCTTCGGACTTCTATGAGGAAAACTCCAAAAATATTTGGACTTATGCACACATCCCGATGTACACGGGTTTGAGGTCAAAAGTCGTGTGTACACGCGAGTATGGGTTTAAAAGTCGCGTACAACAATAAATAAGTGTTTTTTAGGGATTAACTTGGAACATCAAAGTATAATATACATACATGGGGTCTAAAGAGTCTGCAGAGGGGCATGGAAGGCCATAAATATGTGATTAACCATGTGCGGTAAAAGTAGCTATAACACCTGGTGATCGTGTGATTACTTTTCATCTATGGTTCTCTCCAAATTATATGAATCATGATTCCATTTGACTATGACTATTTCAACGCACCGTCATGGGTTCAACTACGAAATGGTATATAGGGTTTCCTAGAGGAACGTATTATACCTTTAATGACTTAGCCTTGGAATTCCTTAATCACTTTCAGTTGTCGGTGTGCTATGATGCCAATAACAAACTCTTGTCTACTTTTTGGCAAGATAAATCCACCCATATTTCTGGCCACAATCAAGAGTGGCATAGATGAAAGTAATTGATTAAGGCCAACATTCCACCAGATTTCTTACTAGAATGGTTTCTCAAGTCCTTACTACCTTATATCACGAAGGATGTTTTGACGTCCTAAGTGACAAGCAAAGAACATGTTATTTTTAGAGCTCAGTAGTTATAACTGATTTATGCTTAGTCTAGGCTCCTTTACGATATTATCCCTAATGCTCTACAGTCAAATCATGATCCCAAGTTTAAACCGAGGCCACATACCGATGACATCGTGGAATCTATAAGTACAAAAGTTGTGGACCAGGTGTTGCGGAGAGAAATTCCTATGGCTTGGGGCACCACAACAAACAACTTGACTCCAGAAATCAATCATTTCCAATATGCAATAGAAATCAAATATCTAACACTAAAGGATTAGACCCCGTACCTTATTCCGGACGGTTGAAGTAGATCCCCGTTGAGCTTTCCAACTTTAGCTTGAATTGATCATTCACTTCCTCAACAACAAGTAAACAATACAAGCATACCATATATATTGGTGTTATATCTATTCTAGAATATATAATCAACAATGTATAAGCATTTGAAATCATCCATGGATACAATATTCATTCAAACATACATTATTGGATAGGAAAATATATTTCTATTAATATAAAATCAGCGATTACAATGGATACAGCCTCTGTCGGCACATCTGCGAATCGGAGAAACTGAATCCCCCACTTGGGCCTCCACCACCTCAATCCTCCATCTCTCGATAGCAAGCTCACAAGCAAAAGGAAAGCTTGGGAAGAACACAAAAGTGCACCAAGGGACAAAGGGATGTAGACTCAAGCACAAGTTTCGGCAATAATGGACTATAGTTTCTTTGCTCTCAATTCTCTCATATGCCTTCAATGTATCAAAGAGTTCTTTATATAGCTTTTCAAAGGGGTAATGAAAGGTCGAATCCGAGCGATCTCAAGGCATATGGAAGGCCAGGAGTCAAGTGAGTTGGATCCATGTCAAGGAAAACTCCAAAGGGATTTGGATTTTGTACACATCCTGATGTATGCGGTTTTAGTTGTCAAACCCGCATATATACGCGATTAGGGGTTTAAAAGTCGCGTATATGAATTTACACATGTTTATAGGGATGGTCTAGGAAACATCAAAGGACAAAAAATGGTCCAAGGGGTCTAAGGAGTCTGCAGAGGGACAAGGGAAGGCCATACAAGTGTGATTCACCTTGAGTGGTAAAATTAGCTATAACAGATGCCCCCTAATCTGTCAGGTCAGAGGGGTCATACGATGGCCGAAATACATTATAAGTCCATCCCAGAACTGGAGTGATGAAGGATCCCAAATGGAAGACCAACCAACCAATCAGTATAGTACAATGATACAACTCTGCACATAACTGCAAATACATCTAGCAGTCCCGGATACATAAAAGTACAATGGCCATGAATAGGCATGATACAAAATATCACATAAGTGGTCATCACCACGTACAATATACATAGATCATGATCTCCATAATAGCTGAAGATATACAATGGATCAAGATCTCCATAATAGATGGAAATGTCTGACATATGCTGGAATCAAGTCACGAGAGTTGAAATCTCATGAACACTGGCACGATCAAGGAGGTAGCATATAAGGGATGCCACCAATCTGGAAGGTATTCGACACAAACCGCTATGAGTACATGTCCTACTATGTGAATAGAGGTGTCGAGGTCGAACATAGTAGTCCATCATCTGATTACCAGTCATTAATGTATACTGTTAATAGACACAAGATCACCCACCGATAATGAAAATGGGAATCAAGGCACTAGAGTGCAAACTAACAAGTGTGAATAAATGTGTTGAGGTCAAACACTTGAGAGGATCCATTAATCAGGGGACATTGATGTATTCCCAAAGACTATCGATGGAGAGAGAACCTGCCACTGATGATTGCAAGTCTCAAGGCACTAAAAAATGACTCTAGATTCCAATCCTAGAATAAATGTTCTGAAGTTGATGGGATGAAATTCGCTGGAAGGAGGGCATTAAGGCATCCCCCATCATCCAACATGAGGTACTCAGCAAAGCTGTATAATGTGGAAGGACTCGATCATAATGTGCACGAATCAGTAACTGTACCAGGAATGGCTGACATGCAAAGTCAAGATAAATGAGGAATGGCCGACTCAGGTTTCAACTTCCTTTGAACAAGAGCATAATGGTGAATGATGATTGAATAAAGGCAGCATAGACTCTATATGCAACACTAGGACATCTTTGCGACACAGGAGGCATCGACAGAGGCTCCATGGGGATTGGAAGCTTAACCAGTAAGTGGAGATAAACTCAGATAAAACAAGTACAAATCATACAATCAAACTAGAAACCCAACCAACGGATGTGATACACAGTGCTCTGTTTGAAGGCGACACGACTCAACAGCTGCCAAAAGATAACATCTTTCCTTGTCTGGCTTTTTGGTTTTTAATTTTTTTTTTTGGACTTTTTCAAATATTTAAAAAGCTTGAAAAAGAATAAAATTGCTTTATAGTTACATAATAGGAGGAGACGAGTGTCATAGGGGCAAACAAACTAGTTCCAAGTAGTGGAATATACCTATGCTCAATGCAAGGATACATGTGTAGGATAACGACACTCGGAGGAAAATCCCCTCCCAGTAAAAATAGGGAATCAAGCTACAAAAGATATATAAAAATGGCTCTACATGGCTAGACATGAGACAATCTTAGGCTATATGGATGAAACTCAATGTCAGGGAAGCTGGCGTAAGGCTCAATAAGGCAGGAAAAGCTCATGATAATGCAATTACAACTTGACATAAGGGAGTCCTGAGGGAAATAGGCCAACAAAAGATCAAGAGGAGTATGAGGCTCTTGCAAAATGTCATGGCAATACTATACAACGGACTCCCACACCCTAAGGGACAAAACGTTAGCATGGGCACCAAATGCAAATAAGGTGCTAACTAGGGTACCCATGTAAGGTAAAGCTCTACCACTCATATCATACCACTTCTAAAAACAACAAGAAGGTTTCGTGACATAATAGAGTTGGTTCGTATCTAAGGCTATAATGAAACGATCATAAGGTCATGCAAAATGCAAACGGTGATGAAACGTAACCTATATGCCAGTTTAGACATGATACTTGAAATCAACACGAACGGGTCAATCCAACGGCTGAAACGACACTCAAAAAGGTCTCCTACATCATAAATTAGTCCAAAAATGGTCCAAAATGATTAGAAATGGTCTAAACTATAGGAAAGGGGGTACAAATTTTCAAAAATTTGAAAAATTTCTATAAATAGTAAAAAAATTCAAAACATTATACAACATTTGAAATTTTTACCCAATTGAGCTCAGATTTTCCATAGCGAATTCCAGGAGATCCAGTCGACGGAATCCACTACCGTTTCTTCCAGGTACTTACCCATGCTCTACTCTTCCATTTTGATTCAATTTTTGTCAAATTCCATGGTGATTTTGGATTTCTAGGCCAATCCAAAATAGGCACTGTGGCCCACGTGGAAATCGAGGGTTTTTCTACATATAGTGCTGGATATACGCGGAAAATTCCCTCACAGTCGCGTACATAGGCGGCTATTTGGAAAACAGTCGTGTATGCGGTTGCGCATAAGGTTTTTTAAGTGTTCTAATGGGTAAACTTCCAATTTTTTGTGCAGGATGGTCCTAGAATGGAGAGAACGTGAACATGGTGATGTAGAAGAGGCAGTAAAGGCTGATCTAATGGCTCAACAAGCGCTATGTGCATGTGGGCTCTACAAATTTTGGTGTCTTGGTGGCTTGAGGGCCAAACCAGGACTATTGCAGATGCTGGTGGACTACTGGGATCCAGACTTAGAGTCATTCTAGATAGATGGGATGTCCCTCACCATAGAGGTGGAGGACATATACTTTATTACTGGACTTTCCCGATGGGGGGAAGTAGTGAACCTATGTTCTCACGGGCCCAGAGGTGGCCTAACTATAGATGAGTACATTGCAGTGTACTACTATCCGGACATGGAGAAGGTGGGGAGTCAGATCCCAACTAACTCCATACAAGTGCTGGGCATAAAGGCCATCCTACTGACACTGGGCAGGATAGCAGGCTTGGCTTCACTCCACCAGGCCTCGCGGCCTCTGATGTTCTATGCAGTGGAGTGCATGAGACCCATGGTATATGACTGGAGCACTACACTACTGGGCAACATGAAACATCAGCTCAGTGAGTGTAAGATGGGAAAAGTGCCAAAATTCAGTTTCAGCAGCATACTGAGCACATTTTTCTTTGAGCGTGTTCCAGGATTGAGCCCTAGAGTTGACATTCCTCTACACAGGGTTCGAGATCCGGCCCAACAGCGTTGGGCAGATGCGATGCGTAGACTAGGGGGAGGTAGGGTATCCAACCCCTATCTAGCTAATTTCTTTCTGTGGTGGGGACGACAGATAGTTGCCATTGATGACTACCCCTACGCAGGGATAGATTTTCAGGGGGACCCGAACATGTCGCTACCACCAGGATCGGCATACAGTGATATAGGTAACGAATCTCGACCCTCTCTTTAAATTTTTGAGTTATTTAATTTTTTTGTGTTTTCTGATTATATGGAATCAAAAGACATATTTTTGGGTGACAATACATAGTGACATCTATCATATGCATGCAAATGTGGGACCACGGCAGCCTGAAGGCTTCTCTCGTCATAGAAGGAGGGGAAGAGGAGACGACATCATGGGTGTGGATACGGAGCGGACGCTCTAGAGCATTCATACCAACTTTGTGAGGCTGACACAGAGTTCCCATGGCACAAGTCAAGGAATTGCTTGAGGCCATGAAGCGCCAGGTGGTGGTTGTACCATGAGCATGGGTGTGATTATTTCAACGGTTCGCTAGAGCCGTAGTGACATTCCATGATCACAACCCCCCTCCTCCTCCACTGGCTTAGATACCTGGGAGTGATGCATTTTGTATTATCGTGTATTGTATTTTGGTAGTTTGAGAGCCCCATTTTTGTATTATGACACTATGTATTACCACATTTTGGATGTATATCAAAACTTTTATGATGATCGATTTATTTATTTACATGTGTAAAAATTTGTGTTTGTGATGAGTTTATTGTGTGTGAAACAAATGCCAATCTAACACGTAGTTAGCATATGAGTCAGCAACTTGATTTTTAATTCTTGGAATATGTATGTATGTTATATTGTCAAATTCCATTCTAATAATCTCACACGTAAGAATCTTTTTAATAATGTCAGATCTCTAACATGGTACAAACCATTAAGTTGTGACACTAATAACTCCGAATCAAGACGTACCTCAAGAGAGAGAACACCATGTAAAATGGAATCTCATAGAAGCTCAATAACGACACTATATTCATCAACATTGTTCGAAGATGGCCGTAAGCATACGCCTCTTGAAGATAGTACCTGACCCATAGGAGTATAAATCACCCAAGCAGTAGTGGCTGAGTGTTGAGTGTGACGGCTCGCACCATCCGTGAATCCTATAAAGGTGGAAGATTCCATTGACATCTGCCAAAAGAAACGGAAACTGATTACAAAACTGATCACCATAAGAAAAAGACCTAACTATGCAAAACTATACAATAATATACAATAACCAGCATTGGCTGAAAATCATGCATAGTATCTTTTGAGATAGAGCCCATTTCTAGGCTCCGCCAAGGCCGTTCCCTCGTAATCCACTAACTCATAAGCGCCCTTCTCTAACACACATTTGACGACGTAAGGACCATGCCACATGGGGTTAAACTTTCTTGCCCCCAAGGTTTTTTTGGTTGATCCCACAAAAGGACCAAGTCTCCCTCACTAAACCTCCTTGGACGGACAGACTTATTGTACTGGACCTTTACGTGACGTTTATTTACTTCTAGAGCCACCAAGGCATCTTGACACTGCTCATCAAGTTGCTCAAGGTGGACCAAACACTCCTCCAATGGTGAAGTGTTTAGTAAGAGTTCTACGGCTAGCTTCAAAGAAGGAATCTCACACTCAACCGGCAATACCGACTCCACTCCATGTACAATTTGATATGGAGAAAAACCCGTGGCAGTCTTAACAGCGGTTCTATACGCCCACAAAGCAGGATATAACATAATGTGCCAATTATTCTTGCTTTGTACGATGGTTCGTTGGAGAATGGATTTGAGTGATTTATTCACTACTTCTACCTGTCCATTCGCTTGAGGGTAGTAAGAGGAGGAATGCTCTTGTTTGTACCCTAACTTTGATTCCAACTCTTCCATCATACGATTATGAAAGTGCGAGCCATGGTCAATGACAAGCTCCTTCGAAATCTCGAACCAAGTAATAATCTGGTTGAATACGAAGTGTGCGACTGTCTCACCGTCAGATTTAACTATAGGCATAGCCTCAGCCCATTTCATGAAGTAATCAACAGCTACTATGATATCATGATGCCCCCCAGCTAAGGCTGGGTTGCAATCCATAAAATCAAGCCCCCACTTAGTGAAGGCACCGACAGTGATAATGGGATGTAACGGGGCAGGTTTCAAGTGCATATTATGTGCAAAAACTTGGCAAGGGTGGCACCTCTTGACCGCATCTACACAATCTTTAAAGATTGATGGCCAGAAATAACCCGCTCTTAATATTTTTTGGGCTGTAGAAAGCCCAGATAAATGATCACCACACGCCCCTCCGTGGCAATCATTCAACACTACCTCAGCTTCATCATGATTTAAACAACGTCGTAAAATTAAATCTACCCCACGACGGTACAAAGTGTTATCCACTATGAGGTAATTCTTAGACATGTGACGTAATTGTCGCCGTTCATCCTGTGAGAGGTGAGTAGGGACCTTCAATGTTTGTAGATATATAATGATATCCCCATACCATGGGTCTAAAGTTGAGATTAAGAAGATGTGCTTATCGATAAACGTATCTTCACAAACCAACTCCTCGGCCTCGCTTAGGAAATCCGATATAAGCTCTGCAAAGATTAACGATTTGTTCGATTTTGCCGAAACAAAATCGAGGTCGAATTCTTGCAGGATGACAATCCATTTATTATACTTTCCCCCAATCATCCTTTGAGTGAGGACAAATTGAAACGGATTGACATGGGCTACAACCAAGGTCTGGTGAAGGAGAATATAATGTCTCAACCGTTGAATCACATGTACGGTAGCTAAAGCAAGCTTCTCAACATGAGAATAATGAATCTCCGCGTCAATAAGATTTCAACTCAGATAGTATATGACATGCTCTTGGAGCTCCTCATCCTCTTGAACCAAAACCATACCAATCGTCTCCATGGACGCGACCACATAAAGTAGAAAATCACGGCTATAGTCTGGGGGACTAATCACTGGGGCCGATGCTAGGGCTCGCTTGAGTGCATCAAAGGACTCCTGGGCTCACTCATCCCAACAAAAGGTGGTGTCCTTCTTCAAAAGACGCATAAAGCCTCTAGTCAAATTGGCAAAATTGACAACGAATATCCGTAAGAAGTTTTCCATGCCTTGCAAACATTGAAGATGACGAATATTTTTCGGGGGATACAACTGAAGTATTTCCTCTACCTTCAAAGGTTCGACTCTTATATCCTTTTTAGAAACGATGAATCCTAACAAGCGACCTGACTTCACACAAAAGATGCACTTGTGAGGATTTAACCTAACTAAATAATGGCGGCATCTTTCGAACACCAATCTCAAATGACAGGAATGGCGCATTCTCATACGAGAATGAGCAGTAAGGTCATCCAAAAATACTTCGATAATCGATTTGAGATCGTGGAAGATCAAGGTCATGGCCCACTGAAAAGTAGCTCCAACGTTCTTAAGGCCAAAAGGCATTTTTTGATATGCAAAAGTTCCCCAAGGACAAATAAATGTAGTCTTATGTTGGTCCTCACGTTTAATTTGTATTTGATTATATCCGGAAAAGCCTTCCATGAAGGAAAAAACCTCGCTACCTGCACACTCATCCAAAATTTGATCAATAAATGGTGTGGGGAAATTGTCCTTAGGACAGACGCGATTCAAATCACGGAAATTAGTACATATGCAGATCGCTCCCTACTTCTTATCAACTGGAACGGGGTTTGAAACCCAATCCATCAAGGGAACGGGATAGATGAAGCCGACTTTCAATAGTTTCTCTATCTCTGTCTTAATCGCGGGTGCTTTCCTAGGATTCACTGCACGCAAGCGTTGTCGAGCAGGCTTAGCGTTGGGATAAGTATTAATCTCATGTTCAACAATGCGAGGGTCGATTCTTGGCATTTCATTGTAAGACCAAGCAAAGATATCACGGAATTATTTAAACAGCTCGGTGTATTCTTGAATCTCAGCATGGGAACATTCTTCCCCAATATAGACATTCTCTATCCTTCTAGGATCACGAGATATATTGATAGGAATCGTTGGAGATATGTTTGCCATGTTCCCATCAGCCATCAGACCAAGAGAGTTTAATGGAACCATGGGACTACCAATTCTCTCACTAAGAACCTCCCTAAAGTCCTCACGCTCCAAGCGGTCAAGCTCGGGAAGAAAGTAAGATCTATGATGGAGCTCTTCCCATGGTGGCTCAACTCCCAACATGGCCTCAATAATCGCTTCGTTTGAAGGAAAAACACTATCAAGGTAGTTGTGCGCATGAGAAGACTGTACTGCCCATGCAGGCAGCACATAAGGGTCCTCCTTTTCCATCCGCGAAGAGGAAGGACTGGGCTCTACAACACACTCAAGATTAGCTTGATAAGCTACCATAGTTGTAGGCAATGACACGTCCGTCATGATGGGGTCACTCGAAGTATTCAGTGTAGGAAGAATCCAAGGATCTTCCATATGACTCATGTGAAAAGACACCGATCTTATAGATGTCGAAGCCTCTTCAGAACTAGACCCTATCATAAGGATAGGTGTAGGACAACTAAAACTTCCCATGAGGGATGGATACATTCCCACACCCATGCTCTCAGTTTCCAGCTGAGAGTGCTCTACAATCGGGATCGAAGCTCTCAAAGATGCGGTAACTGACAGATTCTTGAATGATGTTTGATCAATCATAACTATCTTCCCATTAAATGGAAAGCATACAACATGAAATAGGGAAGAAGATATGGCTTGCATACTGTACATCCAATTCCTACCTAGTAAGAGATTGTAGTCAAGGGGCGCATCAACCACCTTGACCTCTATCGCAACGGTCTTCCCTCCCAAATGGACCTTAAGGGAAGGAAGGATCCTGTGCGGCCTAAATGATCTCCCATAGAATGCAGTTCACATGGTCCTGGACTTAGACAACTCAGGGGAACCTAAACCCTTCCAACGTGATAAAGACATCATAGAAGCAACAACGCCTTCATCAATCACAGTGCGCTTGACGGTCATGTTAAGACATTCTATGTGAATGAAAAGAGACACATAGTAAGGAAAGCGAGGCTGAAGTCTTGCGGTTTCAAATTTCACCACGGAGGAAGAATTATCCTCATTCACACCAAGGGCAGAAAGCAAAGCCTTCCTTTGCGAAGGACAACTCTGAAGCACTTCCAGTGCAGACATCGCACAAGGAGTATGGCCCAAATCCTTGACAACTGAATAGTTTTGGGCGGCTTGGGCATTAGGATTGTGCCCCAAATGCTTAAGCACTCCCTTAAGAATGCGAGGTGCAGCTTCAGGTTTATCCACAGGTTTTTCAATATGCAAAGGAGTCCCTGGTGGATCAGGTTCCTTACCTGGGTTGGGTTGTGACGAACCATAGTCCTTCGTATGGGTCACAACTTTTGTAGCACGTACCATGTTAATGCAACCACGACCACTAACCTCTGGCGGATCTTGATCACCACCAGACTAATCATGGGTCCTCGAGTTCATATTCTAATTGTGAGGTAAAGGGTTAGTTTGTGCTGGGCCCTATGCCAAGAATCTCGAGGATTCATTGATATGAGGGCATAAGTAAGTGAGGTGATTGTCCTTACACAACTTGCAAGGAAATTTAACCTTACATTTAGTCAGGAAGATTCAACGTTGCAAGAAAAGGGAGCCTAGAATGATTAGGTCGATGGACCGCTCCCTGATAGTTCTGATTCACATAGGTTTGATTACCATAACCACCATGGCCTTGGCCATAGTGCCCTCCTCCCGTTTGACCCATATAGGGTGGCATGGAGGCACCATAGTGTGGTGTACCTTGACTATTCGGAGCTACACAGCCGTAAATTAGAGAGTAGGCGGGTTGTTGATACCCGCACCCATAAGGTGAAGAACCCTTTCCATACTGCGTCGCATAATAAGGTCCACAAGTCATCGCATGCGATGTCCTATGAGACACTCCGTAAGTAGGAATATACGCTCAAGAGGTAGGAAGATACGTTCCAAAAGTAGGAATATAACCTCTAGAAATATGAACATGATGTCCCGAAACAACGGGCGATGCATGAGCCTGAGACACAACCGGTCTAGTAACCGCAGTACAGACCTGAATTGTAACAACATTTCGGCCCGAAGGACCATGCGAATGAGGTGGAGGGTGAACATTCTAAGAACTAGGGACAGAGGACGAAGGGACCTGTGTAATTATGTACGTGCTATTTCCTATAGTCACTCATCTCGGATCTGGTATCCTAATAGGATCACTAACCCTAGACCTAGGAGGAATATGTGATGTAGCTTCCACCACCGAGATGGAAGGTGCAATGTGACTTGTGCTCCCAAACCTCTCCGCATGGTAAGGAATGAGAGTGCCCCCAGGCATAGTGTTAGGCTCAAACTCAGATTCGACATGAAATGCAAGATCATATGTGGGAAAACTAGACATACCATAACTACCATAACTAGTGCTCGCGGGTTCAAAATGAGTCTCATCATCCTCCGACATTCCATACCGGTGATGCGTCAATGGGGAATCAACCCTAGAGTAAGTAGGTCTATCATGAAAAGTTTCTATCTCAGAAATCATAGGACCTAACTTAGTCAAATCAGGTGAAGGATTAAAGTTAGGAGTAAACTCCCCATCTTCCACATGAATGGGAGAAGGTGGTTCAGGAATACCTTCTATATGGTCTCCCATGGTGTGTGAATCAATGTGCAAAGTAGTCCTCCTAGAATATCTATTTCTCTCTCCCAAAAGAGGAGGAGATGTAGAAGGCGAAAGCCCTACTAAACGATGAGAACGGTGAGGAGCCGCACCCGAATCCACAATGACTCAAAAAATATAAAATACTCTCTAACTACATAAACCCTAGGCAAGATAACATGCACAGAGCAATCGCCAATAAAATCTAAAGCCAACCACAAGAAATCAAGGGTAGGATAAGTGAGCTCTTGAATGAAGCAAGTATGTCTTGCCTAGGAGAGGCTTGAGACTCCCATACACAACAAGCGGAGGTATGTAACCAATTATTATAGCCCTCAGTTTCAATGCGTAAAGCGACTGTGTTGTCCAACCCCAACCTGGCCAGGACACCCGCATAATAACTCCTGCAAAGTACCCCCTTGATATCCTAGGTAAGGTCACTAAGGTCACCTCAATATAATCAATGCTTAGGTGGATAGTCTCAAGCGGGATTGATCATATGGGAAGGGTAACAAAGCCCAAAACTCTCGAAAGAGCCCCTAGATATGAATACAATCCTGGAAATATCTCCGGTGCTACTCAGTTATGACTAGGGGTCATCCCAATCAATAACCGCTCACATTGCCTCGTGCTTAACTCTCTTTTGAGAGGAGGATCATGAGAAACACTGGTTATACCAAGGAATTTCACACACTCACCTGGACAGACACACACATGTTGTTGTTTAGTGGTCTTGGAGAATTGACTCACAATGAACTATTCCAAGACCCTAAAACCTAATCTTGTTGGTGAACCCTATCAAATAAAATACTGTAGTTCATTTTAATTAAGCGTTGATTTTAATTGGCTTTATTACTCAAAAGAGGTATATGGCCGTGCAACTAATGGTGTTATGACACAACATGAAGTAAAATGCACACCTAACAATCAATGCAAATGCATTGTGTCCATGAAAAATAGGGTATGCTACTACGTGAAATGCACAATTCTCTTCAAATGATAGATGCAAGCTTTCCTATATGAAATACTGACTAATACTCCAAATCAAATCTAGTGCAAGTACAATGCCAAATGCAAGATGCAATGCATAATGATAAGCAAATATTTTTGGATTTTTTGAAATAAAAAATGAGATATAAAAGCAAAAGAATGGTTCTACAAACCCCAGAATCTACAAGTACACTCAAACAGCACTCAAGCAAAGTACTAAGGTAAAAGAAATCTAATGCACTAATCCCAAAACAAAAAATCGAAAATGCAATGACAAGAACATTCTTCAAAAAGAAAATTTACCCTAAAAAAATGTCTCTGGTCAGAAATAGAGGTGTATACAAACTCTAGCAGTATCAAAGGAGACTCAACAATCATCAAAATTCACCCAACAACCATCTATCTTCCTCTAGAAGGAAAAACTAAGGGCATATGCGACTGTTCGCAGTAAACCCGCGTGTGTATGCGGAAATAGTAGTGAAACCCACGTATATACGTGACTGTGAGTTTAAAACTCACGTACAGGAAGAAAGGTGCATAAAAATAAAGGCAAACAGACAAGCTGAGACAAACTTCACACCAATCAGACACTACTAGGAAAACATGCCCCCAGACCCAGCACAAAAACAAGAGAAAAAGAGCAATTCAAAGTCATTGAATGCCGATAGAAAACCCCCAAAGGACAACTACTAGGAACTCCGCAGCGGAGTCGCCAATTCTCTTACGGAGAGAAATTTCTATGGCTTGGGGTACCACAACAGACAGCTTGAATCCAGAAATCAATTCTTTCCAATATGCAATAGAAATCAAATATCTAACACTAAAGGATCAGACCTTGTACCTTGTTCTGGATGGTTGAAGTAGATCCCCGTTGAGCTTTCCAACTTCAGCTTGAATTGATCATTCACTTCCTTAACAACAAGTAAACAATAGAAGCATACTATATATATTGGTGTTAGATCTATTCTAGCATATATAATCAACAATGTATAAGCATTTGAAATCATCCATGGATGTAATATTCATTCAAACATACATTATTGGACAGGAAAAGATATTTCTATTAATATAAAATCAGAGATTACAATGGAAACAACCTCTGTTGGCACGTCTGTGAATCAGAGAAACTGAATCCCCCACTTGGGCCTCCACCACCTCAATCCTCCATCTCTCGATAGCAAGCTCACAAGCAAAATGCAAGCTTGGGAAGAACACAAAAGTGCTCCAAGGGACAAAGGGATGCAGACTCAAGCACAAGTTCCGGCAACAATGGACTATAGTTTCTTTGCTCTCAATTATCTCATATGCCTTCAATGTATCAAAGAGTTCTTTATATAGATTTTCAAAGGGGTAATGAAAGGTCGAATCCGAGTGATCTCAGGGCATATGGAAGGCCAGGAGTCAAGTGAGTCGGATCCATGTCAAGGAAAACTCCAAAGGGATTTGGATTTTGTACACATCCTGATGCATGCGGTTTTAGTGGTCAAACCCATGTATATGCACGATTAGGGGTTTAAAAGTCATGTATATGAATTTACACATGTTTATAGGGATGGTCTAGGAACCATCAAAGGACAAAAAATGGTCCAAGGGGTCTAAGGTGTCTGCAGAGGGACAGGGGAAGGCCATACAAGTGTGATTCACCTTGAGTGGTAAAATAAGCTATAACACCAGGTTACAAATCAAATGAAGAGTTTGTCTATTAACTAGTATGTGGATAGACATGCTATGACCTCATCCACACCCACCCAATTGGAGTATGTACATTCTGTGCAATCATCGAACTATAAGGGTAACCACAACCCACACAGAATATGAAGAAGGGGAGAAATAATAAGAAGGGTGGAAATAAAAAGGAGAATCCTAACAATGACAAGAGTGATGAGAATGCTGGGGGTGACAAGAAGACTAAATGAAAGGTCAAATTCCCTTGTAATATTTGTGGGGGAGACCATCTTATGTACTTGTTGCCTTGAATCAAGGACCCCTCGAAGTTTATTGCGTAGAGCCCAACTATGCTGATTGATCCGCTTCATCACAATCAATACATGGATTTGAGGACCTCAGCCATCAGAAGTAGTTCCGGTGGTAGTAAAATTCCTCTAGACATAGAAGGTGGTCATGGTTGTATCTAAATGATGTCGGTTGTTCATGTTGCGATACATTCACGTGATTATGGTCCGTTGCAATGGAACATGGTAAAAATCCTCCACCTCCAGAGATTCCCTTGTACGTCAACAAGGTTGAAGGTATAACACACATATAAAAATGGGTCTTAAAGCATTTGGGCCACAATTCCAATGCCTGAGCCACCAAACACTATTATATCGTTGAGGATTTGGGCCAGAATCCTTTTGCAATTTCAGCTTTAGAATTACTTCATACTTGTCCCTAGTAGAGGAATGAACTATTGGTTGCTTTAGGGGTAGCTGACCCAAATGGATCTATTGTGTTAAGTTTTCTATGATGTCATAGATGAAGTCCTAAATTTATTAACATTTAATACATTTTCATAATAACATCATAAAGAGGATCACTAAAAGAAACACAATCACAAGGTACACAACAATTTACCCTGGGAAACCCTAAAGGGAAAAACCTAACAAAACTTCCTTAAAATAGATTACCAGTATGTAATAATCAAAGAAAAAGGTCTCATCAAGTGAGATACCAAACCCCAAGGATAAGATCCAAAACACCAAAGACACATGTCCTCCTTCTTTTCTATCTCTCCTTCTTTCTCTCTCTTGCACAATACAAGTGTGAGTGAGTGTGTATAAATGAGGGAGGGCGCCTCCCTATTTATACTAGTTTCCCAACCAACATTTTTCCTAACTAGATTTACCTACCTAATTGACAGGGCCGACCTAACTAGGTAAACTTCACAATAATAATTATAATCATCTTTTCTGGGTGCTATTGACCTGACTTACAACTGAGGGTTTACCTTATGCCATTTACATGACCTTTTACATCAGTAACATCTCCCGAAGGAAGAATAATAATAATGTGAAGTACAAGTAGAATATTCTTCAAAGTTACATTATTTAAGCACTCCCACTTAACAAGAAGGGTATGCTACTAACAAAAACAACAAAAACTGGTGTGGATCGATACAACATCATCGGAAGGAGAGAGGAGGAATCATCAACATCATCTTTTGGAAAATCGTATGGTACATGTATATATCATCAAAATTTTGGAACAACATCATCATATTCAACACGGAGCTGGAGTATCAATATATTCAGTACAAAGCTTAAGAATCATCATCAACATCTTCATTACAGAGTTGAGGTATCATCATCAACATCTTTAGTACAGAGCCGAAGTATCATCTTCTTCAACATGGAACTGGGGAATCATCATCTGCAGCATGGAACTAGAACATCATCAGAAGCATGGAGCTAGAGCATCATCATATGTAGCATGGAGCTGGAGCATCATTTGCAACATTGAGCTGGAGCATCATCATAATCTGCTGGCCCGTTATCACTTCAAACAAGGAATGATATCCAAGGCTAATGACAACATAATAATTTGACCCAAAGATTATATAGTTTATACTATTTATTAATCTATGGTCTTTATGTTATTGATCTTTGTAGTTATTAAAGAACTTAAGGCACGTTATAAATATAAGGGAAAATTTTATGTTTAACCTGCGCCAAGGTTACCTTCATAAATACTATAAGATATACTACAACCCTCCAATGCATATAAACTATAATAACAAGGTTAAGATTCTAATCGAAAACTTATCAACCACCGAGATATGTATATACTATGAAGTCGTTGAAAGATTTTAATATGATTTCCAATGATCAATAGAAAGGAGAATGATGAATAATAATTCTTGCATGCAGCGTAAGGACAAAGACTTTGGATAAAACCTTGATTATTCGAATGATTGGGAAAATCATCCCTCCAACAAGTTGTGGATTGAACTATGTAAACACACCCACTCTACATCGATAATTTAACTGCTATCATGGCGAAACTCCATCCATGCACTGCGTGGATATAAGCGTTGTATGTTAACCCTAATATTCATTTCCTCCGTCTCCCTCGGCGCTGGTCGCTCTGCGACAGTGCTAAGCATCCCTGCGTGGCCTTTAATCTGTATAGACTCCTCCATGTCGTTTCCTGGTTGTGGCTTGCTCCATTCGTTGTATGTTGAGGTGCAGTCCTTCATTCCTCCATTAAACTCTTCTTTAACAAACTGAACCGAACCCTCGCCAGTGTTATTACCTCCCTCCGGGGTATCGATTGTTGGATCTACAGTCTTTAATCTCTGTGCAAGGTCGAGAGATAATATTCCTTTTACCTCCTTACAGGTATTACCTACCTGCTCTGTGGGCTGTGACAAAGAAGCCGACAGTTGTGCCTCCTCCACGAACAGGTAAAGGCTTAAATTATTGTTTACTGTTAACTCCAATTTTTTTTAATATCTTTAACAGGTTACTGCAATTCTCATGTAGGGTTATTCCTTGTAATTGCAGGTTTTATAACTCCAAGCACGCAGCCAATGGTAGAAGACTGGGACAAGCAGGCTGCAATCCTGGTAAGCCTGGTTACACCATGGCTGGTCCTCCTTATGGTTTTCAGTTGGTACCTTTGAGGGTTGGCTTAAGAAGCCTGAAACCCTTACTGCTTCATTTCAGTCTTAAGACTGATGGTTAACAGATTTAATAAATGAAAACCCTTCACGCGATGTGAGGGCGTTACGGCTTAGGCCAAGGTTGTAAATATTAGTTGTCTTTTATACTTTTAAGTACTATAAAGAAAAACTAGGCTGCAAGCCTGCTTGCGAAGAGGTTAAGACCTCGATTTCGAATTCTTGTCTTATTGTAATTTTGGAAGGCACAGGGTGTTTTCGCCACAGTTTACAATATAATAATATATTTTTCTTTTCTTCTTCTGTAGCTTTGTTTGTATTACCGCATTTTTTTTCATTTACAATTTGTATAAGCAATATGTAATTTACAGGCTTATGACAGCCTTTATAATGCGGCCGTAAATAGATTACTGTCTTATTTTACAGTTATTATTGTATTGGCAGAAACTGATATTTATAGGGTTAAACCCTAATTTTTACAGTTTGAGATTGAGCTCAGATTCTCAATCTGCCATTAAGAATTAACATTATAAACTCTGTTGGTAACTGGGAGTAAAATAAATGGATTATACTATAATGGTTAAGCTCGATGTTCGAGCAAATTACTGTTCTGTTATTTTCTTTTGCTTTAAAATAATAACTGAGTTATTTTACTATTAATAAATTCTTTTACAATGTCACTGTTAAGATTATGTATTAACTTCTTAAATTATATATAGGGTTTATACCCTTATACCAATATCATAGTTGTTGATACTATTTTTTTGCATTAATCTTGGTCAAGTTATAAGACTGTAATTTATCCTATTATTAAAAGAGTTCTGTAGTCAAAGTACTCTCCATCTTATTGTTAAATAGATTTGTTGTTAAGGTTTCTGTACTGGTTTTATACTCTGACTTGTATTTATTAGAAATTGTAAATGCAAAGTGCATATCTTTCAATTTATGTAAGTCTATTGTACCCTTAATATATTTTATTATTGTCCTTAAGTATTGTTTATTTACTTTGTAATACACTGAGTATAAATAGTTAATACATAAACCTTATTTATTTATTCATCGGGTATAAATAGTCTAGGTTTATAATTTTAATAATAATATATTACTTAAAGTGTTCTTCTATAATGTATGTAATATAGATACATTATTAGTGATACAGTAATGATGTTACCTCTTACCAATGTTTCTATGATTTTTATTTAATGCTGTTATCCAATGTTTGGTTATTTATTTAGTTATAATGCCTGAGTAAAATTACATAATACTCATATAATACTTAATCTTTATCTCACGTTCATATATATAAAATCATGTATATATAATAACATTCTTTTACCATATAAGAAAGTAGAATAACAGTTTTGTAATCTGTTTTAGCTTAGCTGAAAATAAAAGAAAATTCAGTAATTACATGACTGTATTCTTAACCAAAATACAGACTGACACCATTAGGTTTTAACTGTAAAATCAAACCAATAAGTAATTACATCCTACTGTCAGTATTGTCTTTTTCAACGTTAAGAGGTTAGATTCTCTCAAACTGGAAGATAACAATTTATAAGCTTTAAATAGCAGAATTACTTAGTCTATCTTGTCTTTATTACAACTAGTATTTACTGGAAACAAAATACAGTACTAGGAAGTAGTTTTTAAAACTATAAAAAAATAACTTATGAATTTGTGGAACACTTGTAGTTACTAAAAGTAACTAAATAGGAACTCGGTTCAGAAGGATACTACTTCACAATACCGAGATACTGTGCTGGAGTACGGTTTGGTGATCCCAGATGTGGAAAAACATAGTAATTCTTTAACTCAGCAACAGATTTAACTACTGATATTCTGAGATACTCGCATTACTAAACTAACCAAATCTTCAGACATATAATATAAACATAACATGCATCCATTCATACTCATTAAACATAAAGAAATAAGTGACAGAACTTGGTTAAACTGTGGACAACAACAGCAATGGGAGGCCGTTCCTCCCTACCAACTCCTGGAGAGCGCTCAGACAGCGACTTCTCAGGACCCCCGAGCTTGTTTCGGTCTCCCTGGCTGGAACTAGGTGCAGCAATCTCCGATACCAGTCCCCAGCTGAAACTGTAATAACATCAAGTTACTACAACAATCCACTCAAAACACTTCCTTACTCTATTCCCTCTTTTCTTCAATGAAATTCCTGAATAACATTCACCTGAATGAATTCTCTCTGCAAATTATCTGAGCCGCCTCAGCTCTCTTCATTGAGTACTTTTAAAAGATTGCCTAGGTCTTTTTTGGGTTAACTGTCATTTAATGAGCCACCTGCTCTGATTCCACTTTCTTGGGGAATCATGACCCCAAATATAGGGAAGTTGCCACTTGCAACTTAGGAAGTGTTTGAGGATGCTGCCACTTGTCTTTTGCCTTTCCACCTAGTTCCATCCACCAGTTTGACCAGTAACCTCTTTTTAACAGCTCTCCCATGCTGTTGTCTCCACAATTTATTTATTAATAATAAAATATTCTGAATTACACTCCATTTCTGTTGACTCTGCTGAGTCATCAATCCCTACTTAGAATTTAATTTAACATAATGTCTTAGAAATATAATAAAACAATTTACATAATTTTACAAAATTGGGGTATGTGACACAATCTCTTCTACACTCATGCACACTCAGCTGCAAAGTCTTCAACTCCTCTCTACAACTCAAGACAATAACAAACGACACAACTTACAGACACTAACACATGGCCCGGAGCCAAGTGACTAGGAGCTATTTCTCTAGGAGATAAAAGACCAAAGAGAGTGTAACACGCATACAACTTGGATTCCTCTTTTTATAGATTATTACATGTTGCTTTCAGCTGACTTTATACAATTAGCCAATAGGTTATCTTTCCTATGTTGTCGACAAATGTCAGTAGGCACTAACAAACCGACTTACAAAGATTATTTCATACGTGCGGCTTCTGCCAAATCTAGATGACCTCATACCCACGATCTTTCTGAACTATTGATTTCTAGCTGTTACACCAATAAACACCTTCTTACATGGTTTACTCTGTCGCGTCTTTCCTTTAGTCATGACTTCTCTTCTATCATGAAATTTCTTCTTCAAATGTTGTCACAAGTTCCTCTTCAGTTGCTTCTTTCCTTAGCTCTTTCTTCTTTGTCTGCTTTTGTTCCTCCTCTGTCGCATCTTCCTTCCTTTCTACTTCTTTTACCTTATCCTCCTTCCTTCCGTGATTGCTTCTATTGCAGCTCCTTTTCCTTCTTTTGTTCTTCCTTCTCTACTTCTGTCATGTCCTTTTACTTCTTGCGACCTGACTCTTTTCATACTTGGGTAGAATTATAACTAAATTCTTCCTATCTTTCCCTAGGCCCAACAGACCCCCAACAATTGCATGTGGCTCGTCCCGAGCCATGCAAGGCTATTCTTCCACTTCTACACTTGGGACGACTTTATCTTGAAAATTTTGGGATATTTTTCAGGATCTCTTCTGTCTCTTGTCGCACATCTTACTCTGCTTTCTACAAGTTTTCCACATGGTCGGAACTAAGGTGTTCCAACGACATGAGCCTTGTTTCTTCCATTGTTCATTGTACTCTCCGATGTATAGGCTATATAATACATGTAACTCTTTCAAATTCATCATACAACTCTTCAAATTTATCTTCCCATTGTTGTTGTTGTGTGCGCAACACCATCACTTGTTGTTGCAATTTATTCATTTCTGTCGCCTTAGCCATTTTTTCTGCCAAGGTTAACTTTTTCATGGCATTCTTCATTTGGTTCATATCTGCCTCAACTGTGCATAGCTTCTCTATGACTTTCTCTAGTTCAGTGTCTTCAATCAAGGCTTCTCAAGCCTAAGAGACTTGATTGACAACCTTAGCACATAGTGCCTCTTCCTCTTCTATCTTCTTCGCAGCTTCTATTGTTGCTTTTATTCTTTCTTTTATTGGATAAAGTCATTGTTTCGGAGCGGATAGACAAACAAGATGGAAAATTTTATCGACATCACAATTTCTGAAAGCTAAAGACGAAATCCCAAGTGCTTTCCTGAGTATTGTTTTCTTTGGCTTCTTCCCTCTTATAGGAAGACCATGTTGCTCAACTTCTTCTTCATCGGTAGTGAAATTCGACATCTAATCGTCTTCTCTGTTTTATTAATGATGAATTCTGCCAGCTCATCGATGTCTTACTTTTCTTTGACGATGAAATCTTCCATATCATAGACGTCTTCCTTTTCTTCGACGAAATCCACCATTTCATCTTCTTCATTTAAACACCATCGCCAACTATATCATGTGCTTCTTGTACAAATGATGGCAATGATGATGGAATTATCTCTATTTGTCGTTATCCAAATGTTGGTTCAAATCGACGGGTTCTAGCAATGGATACTGTGCACTCTGGTGAATCGTTCCACAAATCTATCTGGTGGTTTCGGTGGAATGTCATTTGGAAATCGAATTTCAACCACTGCTTCTTCATCCTTCATCAGTAGTGTTGAGAGAGATTTACTCTTACGGGAATCATGACGTTTCTTCATTGACGAACTCGGTAGGTCGGTTCGTATCCTTATTTCAGGGAGGAATGGAACTAGCTCGGCTTCCAATCCCATTCCTACTTGCAATGGAACATATCTGATAGCATCTTCCTCAATTAGCATGGTAACATAGCTTCAATCATGGAGCCTGTGAGTGGAGTGTCACTAGGATTCATAGTAACCATACTTCTGTAATGAACTTACTTCGTCCCTGGGAGTTGCAATGCATCATACTGATTTGAAAGTGAAGCGTGAATGTAGGTAATACCTACTCGTTTGATATGTCAGACCTTCACACGTGAAACCATTGAGTGGAATAGTGGCAACATGATCCATCACGTGGATCACCTGTCTGAATCATCATACAGAAACTACGATGTAACCCACCACTTTCTGCTATGACATCATTGCAATCATGACCGAAGTGACTTAAAAGAACACTGCCAAAATATCCCAGAATTTTCAACTTAATGTCCTCCAGCTGTCATGTTTGTGCCTCACGTATTGTGAAAGCGTCGCAATCCTTGCAACCTGTTTTCTCCTTTGACATATCTTCTTTTCTTGTGACAGACTAAGTGTCTTCACCCTAAACTTTTGGTCTTTGCCAAACACCGAGTCTGTGAAAATTCATCTTTTTACGATGGCAGACTACCAGTCTGTGACCAAGAAAATTTTTCCAACATGTCAAACCTTTTCAGTATTTTTACTGCATACTTCCCTTGGTTAAGGAAGATTCCTTTTGGGCTCTTTCATACTTCAAGGCCTAGAACATAATGCATCAAGCCAAGGTCTTTCACCTTGAATTTTGCAGCGAGCTTCTTCTTACACTAATATTTTATTCTCATTACCTGTCAAGAATAAGTCATCCACATACAACAATAATATGATAGGTTCATCATCCATAACCTTGAAGTAAAGGTCAGGATCAACCTTATTCTTGGTAAATCCAATCTCATCAGAAAACTATTGATTCTTCCATTCCAAGCTCTTGGAGCTTGTTTTAGTCCGTACAGATCCTTCTTCAATTTATGGACATGTGTTCTTTTGTCTTCGACTTCAAAACCTTGTGGTTGTTCTATGTACACTTCTGTATACCGATCTGATGTAACTTTCCATTCCTCTGTCTTTCTTTCTAGTGCCATGATGGTTCTAATAGAAGTGTAACTTGCTACAGGAACAAATGTCTCTTCATGATTGATTCCTTCCTTTTGAGACAATACACGGGCCACAAATTTGGCTATGTACTTCTCAATACTTCCACTGGATGTATGTTTTATCTTCTATATCTGTTAGCACCTGGTTTGCACCAATGCTAAATTTTGAAGAGCTTTGCAAGAAGAATTAGATCCATTTTGAGCTGAAAAAGTTGATAGGGGAGTAGGCCAATTTAAAGGAGGAACAAGGTCCCCAAAAAAAATCCCTTGTCATAGAACCTTGAGAGACGTAATGAGGATCTACAGATTTTGAAGATAAACGACATGGATACATAGCGGAATCAGATCAACGACGGAGGAAGATTTCATTGAGAAAGAGATGCACGGTCTATAAAGCTGTGGAGGATCATGAAATCCGTTATATCCATGAAAAATCAATGACCGAGATCTATATATGCTTAAGGTCTATGGTGGGAATGAATTTCTTGGTGGAAATGCGCACAGAGGTTAGAAGGATGGGGTGCTGCAAAAGGTTCGTAGTACCTGTACATTTGGATGACCAAGATTAAAGGGTTCTCATGATCTATGGTTGTAGTGGATCACGCGGTGGTAATGTGTGTAGGAGTTAACAGGAGAAGCCACTAGGAAATGTGAATGGATCCTGCACCTCAGGACGATGGAGATCTGGCAGGGATTAGATTAGCGGCTTAGAGTTGTTTTGCAGTCAGAAAGCACACAGGGTTGAGCAAGAGGATCCATTGTGAAATCTAGTAGGACCCCATGGTTTGGACGACGTAGATCTGATGAAGATATGATCAATGGTTCCAGTGGATTTCACGATGGAAAGGTGCAAGGAGGTTAACAAAGTAAGCCATTGTGAAATCACGTAAAGAACCATATCAAGTGATGGTTGTGATATTTCGTAGGGGATATCTACGACCATGATTGAATTCACACAACCAGAGATGCGAGAAGGAAAAAGGAGCAGTATAGGTGCGGAGTGCAGTTGGGCCATGAACATGATGCAATGATGCAGATCATGTCTAGGGGAATAAAACAGTTAGAGTTTTTCTAGAATGTCATTTTCCGGTAAGCGATCATGCCTCCTAGATGCCGCATTTCTGTTTTTGACCCACAATGTCGGAGATCCCTTATTTCCTATATTAGATAAAGATTGTGGCGAATCTACCACATCAGGAGTTTGTTAAAATTTGAATGATGATTCAGGATTTGATTCCCAAATTTTGTAACAGAATTAGGATTTGTTTTGAGGTTGGTATCAAGAGCCATAGAAATATAAATTTATCCTTAGTTGATGAGGAAAGGGTTGGAACTTTCATTCAGAAATGACAATGCTTCAGTTCTGCGACCTGGTCGAGCAGCCGACACAAATTTGGTTGTACATGCTATGGCGACTCCACAAAATTTTTGAAGGTGACTCCACTAGGAAATACTGGAAGCTAGAAGAACCCACACGAGGAGAAATCCTGACGCAAAATCCCTCCAAGAAGTATTTGATCCAAAAATTTGATTTGGAGAGACAACAGGTTGCAAAGGTTGGTAAAAAATATTTCCTTCCCTGCTTAAGGTGATATTTCTGTTGGTGATATATATGAACACTGTAATGAGGAGTTTGGACTAGCCTTTCCTAGAACAAAATCTGAATCCAACCTCTCTGACTTGGTGTTTGATACCTCTACATTTGATTTTCCTCGCATTTCTTGGTCACCCCAAACATCAGAGCCTCTAGGAAGGGATTTCCTACACTTTCCTGACCCAGACTGCCATACATTTACTGCTAATCTATCCTTGTTAAATTCTACTTTCATAAGGAAATTTTCTGCCACACATTTTTCTCCCACTACTTCCAAGAAAGATCAAGCTTCATCTTCCAGTTTCGCAACTCCCCACATTCCTTCTGTCCCTCACAGCTTACCGAGTTCTGTCACGCTAGTTCTAGTCCCCCTTCTAAACCTCGTTGTACCTCTAGGAATGGAAAACATATTTTCCCCTATACTCCTTCCCGTGGTTCTTCATGACCTTCCTCTGGGATACTCCACAAGGCTCAGATAGTTCAATGGGGAAAGGGGGTATTCAACTGAGTAACACCTGGGATGGTTCTTAGATTGGGTAGACCTAGAAGAAGTATACGATGATGATGTTAAGGTTAGGTTAATTTCCCATAGCCTTGCTGGAGAAGCAAGAAAGCGGTACAAAAACCTCGCAGATGACTCTATTCAGAGCTATCAGGCATTTGAGGATGCTTTCAAAGACAAGTGGGAAGACCAGAATAACCCTAAGCAATATCTATCTCAATATCATTCCATGAGGAATAGGGAGAGCGAGTCTGTCCTAGATTTTTCAGAGAAGTTCATGAAAGTATACAATTCCATCTTTGCCCAATTCAAACCTCTGATTGGATTTGCCTATCTTCAATTTGCTAAAGCTTTCGATGACAAATTCTGCTTGTGGCTAAGTGAAAGAATATCAGCCTCCTTGGAAGCTATGATGAAATATGCCATAGAGGTGGAGGTAAACCTAATTTCCACGAGAAATAAGAAAATAGATGAGGGGGAATGGAGAAGGGATGAAGGGGATCGAAGAAGAGAGGATGGATAATGGAGAAGAGATGAAGGAGAGAGAAGGAAGGACAACCTGAACAACCCTCTACCTCTAGCTCACAAGAGGCCGGAATTGACACAATGCTGAGAACCATGGAAATAATGATGGAAAGGATCTCTGTATATGGAAGACCACCTCACAGAGAGAATCAAGAACAACAAAATAGGAATCAGAATTCCATAAGGCCCCAAGTTATCCAGAATAGGAAAAGAAACCCTCCTTATCCACTGGTTAGACCTCCATTTCAATAAAATTTCATGGATCAGGATGGAAAACATCAAGCTGAAGAAGAAATCCATCAGTTGGACACTAAATCTCCCACCACCTTCATCACCAAAGAAGAACATGACAATTCTTGTCTGGAGAGGGAAGAATTAACTCCAGATGAGACATATGGCTTCAGGAGAGGATATCAACTCGATGTCCTAGATGTGCAAAGAAAAATCAACCTAAGCAATAGGGATGTCCCTGTCGTAAAGAATAAAGAAACAGGAAACAGGGCTTCTACCAGCAATCCTAAAAATGACACATCTCCTAGGGATAACTCCAAAAATGTGTTGGATCCCAAAGGGAAGGAATGAAGAGAAGATAATCCCAGAAGCTCCGATCAGGGACAAACTTCTTTCAACCTAAAGGCTGAAATCACAAAGATAAAAATCTCTATTCTCCTCACTGAACTCTTAAAAAATTCAGAATATCATTCTAAAATTGCCACAGTATTAAATACTCCTGGAGAGATATCTGCTAAATATGATAGCCTGAACCTGCAATATGATAGGCCCACCATCCTTTTTGGACCCCATGTAGATGAACCCTCTGATGAGGAAGTTCCCCATTTCTATGTTAGCCTGAACATACACAATTCCATCCTGCATAAATCCATGCTTGACTCCAGAGTCTCTCACAATATAATGCCCAGGGGAATCATGGATGAACTGGGATTTGAAGTGACCAGACCCTACAAATATATCTTCTCTTTTGATTCTAATAAATTCAAGTGCCTGGGCTTGATCAAAGACTTGGTCATCTCTCTAGCCCAGATCCCTGCCAAAACCCTGGTCATGGATGTGGTGGTGGCTGACATTTCCCTGAATTTTGGAATGCTACTGTCAAGATCTTGGGTAAGCAAGCTCAAAGGTGCCCTCCAGATGGACGTGTCATATTCCACTATCCCTGTCTTTGGGATACAAAGAAGGATTTTCAGAGAAAAAAATTGGTGTATATGGTGACGAGCGCTGAGAGGCCACACAATCACCCTATATATTTGCTCGTTAAAGAGATGGGGTATGCTATATTATTTATTGAAGGGGATGAAGGCAAATCCTGTTTCCAAACTTTTGCCTTTGTGCCTACTCAGGAGGAGCTAGAAGGGGCATGGGAGGTAAGTTTCGACGGGTCAAAATGTAAGGAAGGGGTAGGAGCTGGAGTGTGGATGAGACCTCCTGGGGTACGAGCTTTGACTTATTCCTACAAGTTGGAATTTGACTGCATGAATAATAAAGTAGAATATGAGGCTATGATATTGACAATTCTAGTCTTGAAGGAGCTCCAAGTCAAGAGGGTAGCGTTGTATAGGGATTCTGAGCTGATAATTAAGTAGATCACTAATGAATATCAAGATAGACATCACAGGATGAGAAGCTGCCAAAATGCTTCCCAAGACCTAATTGAATTCTTTGAAGAATGCAGTTTCAATCTGATTCCTAGAGTACAAAATTGTGTGGCTAATTCCCTGGCCACTTCGGCAACAACTTTCAAGGTCCCCATGCACCCTGCAGGGAAATACTAAATTGAAGTGAGGCATAGGCCTTCTATCCTCGATAACATAAAAAGCTGGCAAGTCTTTGAGGATGATAAGCAACTTCACAGGTTCCTCACTCTCTCTGGGGAGTTCGAGGGGTTGGTTGTTGATGAAGAAAATGAACTTCTAGAAGGGGTTTCTCCCACACAAGAACCCTTACAAATCCATACTACAGATCCAAAGGAAGTAATCAAGGAAGAGGGGGTTACTGCTATTGAAAATGCTGGGAATGATGAGACTAAGGAGGTTTGGGAACCCAAATTACAAGAGGTTGAAGACCAACAGGAATATGTGAACAACCTCCGTGGCAAGGAGATTTTGCATCTAAAAGGTAATTCCATCACTAGGGGTCTGGTTCCTTTAGAAACATTTTTTGATCCCAATGATGTGGCTAAAGAACCTCAACTGGTCTCAAGCTATTAATATGTTGAGGATGTAAATATTGGGACAAAAGAGAATCCTAGGATCATTAAAATAGCAAGGACCGTTTCACCTAAATCCAAGCAAAAATACCTCTGACTGTTGAAAGAATATTCGAACGTGTTTGCTTGGAGCTATAAGGATCTTAAGGCCTGTGATACTAGCATTATCCAGCATATTATATCCATAAAGAAGGACGAGATGATATTCAAATAGAAGTTGAGATTGATGAATCCTATGTTGCTGCCCCTGGTAGAAAAAGAGATTAATAAGTTATTTGAGGCCAAAATCATTGTGGCCCTCATATTTTCACGTTGGGTGGTGAATTTGGTCCCTGTCAGAAAGAAGAATGGGGAAATAAAAATATGTATTGACTTCAGGAACTTGAACAAATTTTCTATGAAATATCATTATCCCTTGCCCAAAATGGACCATATCCTACAGAGAGTAGTGGGTTCATAGAGGAATCTACTCTGTATGGTTTCTTAGGTTATAACCAGATTTTGGTGCACCCAGAGGATCAGGAGAAGACAACATTCAACACACATCGGGGCACCTTCATGTATGCTAAAATGGCATTTGGGCTTATGAATGCAGGAGAGACTTTCTAGTGGGATATGGACATAGCTTTCGTCGATGAAAAGGAAAATATTCTGGTAATCTACCTGGATGATATCACTATTTTCTCCAAATCTGATGAAGAGGATGTTGTACAACTGCTGAGGGTGTCTAGAAAATGTAGGAAGTTCAACATCTCCCTAAATCCAAAAAAGAAATTTTTTGCTATGAAAGAAGGGAAGTTGCTGGGCCATATAATCTCTCAAGAAGGTACCAAGATAGATCCCTAGATGGTTGAGGCGATCAAAAAAATTTAACTCCCTCGGAAGAAAGCCAAGGTTCAGTCCTTTCTAGGAAAGGTAAATTTTCTGAGAAGATTCATCTTTTCCTTCGCCAAAATAGTGAAATACATAACCAGCATGCTAGGAAAATACCAATAAATCAAGTGGAATCCTGAAGCCAAACAATATTTTGAAGGAATAAAGAAGGGCATAGCTGAAGCACCCGTACTTGCAAGCCCTGATTTCCCTAAAGACTTCCTCATATTTTCCTTTTCCTTAGAAGATACAATAACAGTGGTGCTGCAGCAGAAGAATCACAAAGGACATGAACAACCCATAGATTTCTACAATAATACCCTAAGAGATTCCCTCTTGAAGTATAATATCATGGATAAACATGCCTATGTTCTGGTGCAATATTTAAAGGATTTCTGAGTGTACATCCTGCATTCTCACATAATTGCTCACGTTCCCTCCAGTGCCGTAAAAGATATTCTGACTCAAATGGACCCCGAGGGATGAAGGGGGAAGGAGATAGAAATCCTACTCAAGTATGAACTAGAAATAAATCCTTCAAAGCTCATTAAAGGCCAAGGACTAACTAGCCAAGCTCATAGCTCATTCCAACTGTGATGCTCTCAACTTGCACATGATTGATGAATTGTCAGCGGAAGATGAAAATCCTCAGGGATATCTAGGTCCCCCAGTAGTTGAGCATTTTTTGTCATCCTTATGGTACACTGATATAGTTTTTGTCTTACAGAATCCGTAGGATCCACAGGAAATGGATCAAATGACGACCGAATTCCTCAAATAGAAGGCAATGAGGTTTTGTATCCTGAACGAGAAGTTGTATTGGAAGGAGACAGGAGGAGTCTTGCTAAGTTGTGTGGATGAGTAGGAGGCCAAGAGACCTATTGAGGAACTTCATGTAGGGGAATGTGTGGGGCACCACTACTGGAAAACCACCGTAAAAAATATCATGAGAGCAGGATTCTATATGCCTACAATTTTCTCTGACACTCATAAGAAAGTGACTTCCTACCATAAATGTCAGGGTTTTGAAGGTAGATGGAAGTTGTTACCATTACCTATGAAGCCTATTTAGGTTGAAGCCCCTTTCCAATAATGGGGGCTGTATTTTATCAGAAAAATTAATCCTCATTCATCAGGGAAACATAGGTGGATCCTCACCGCCACTACCTACTTCAAAAAATGGATCAAGGCCATCCCCACAAGGCAAGCTACCAAAACAGTGATCATGCAGTTTCTGGAGGAGCATATTCTATCAAGGTTTGGGATTACCAAGAAGTTAATCACTAATAATTCTCCAGCATTTAAATCAAAGAAGACGATCACCTTTTGCTTCAAATATTAAATACAACTAGGGAATTCCATAGCTTATTACCCCCAAGGAAATAGACTGGGAGAGTCTCAAACAAAATTCTTATGAGGATCATAAATAAATTGTTGCAGGAAAATAAGAAAGCTTGGCACACAAAGCTAATCCATGCTTTATGGGATGACAGGATTAGTGTGAAAAATTCTATTGGCACCTCTCCATTCCAGTTGGTCTATGGTTCAGAGGTAATTTTTCCTAACTCCCTGATATTTCCAGTAATGAGATTGTTGCAAGAAGAGGACACTGAAACCCATCCTACCTAGAGGAGAATGTATCAATTGGTTGAGCTACAACAACAGAGGGAGCATATTTTTGACAAAACTTAGCAATTTCAGGACAATATGAAAGAGAGTTTTGATAGGAGAACCAAACCTGATGATTTCCAGATAGGAGACATAGTGTTGCAATGGGGTGCACCTCGTGAGGAAAAGGAGAAACATGGAAAATTCGATCACCTGTGGAAGGAACCATATAAAATTGCAGCCTTTAGAGGAAAGAATGCTTATGTACTGGAGGAAATGGAGGCCGGATTGGTATCCCGAGTTCCTATAAATGGGAGGCTCCTCAAAAAATAATTTTTGTAAAGTAATTTAAGCCTCATGTCATTGTATATATCATTTTATTTTAATATTACATGTGCAGATGTCTATTTGACAGACTTAAAGCCCGAGGTGAAGGAAGTAAGGTCTCCAAGAGATGTTGTCATTTGGTTTTTTATTTTTTTTAAGCAAATTTTACAGTTGCAGACCCCAGAGCAGAGTTGGAGAGTTGTAAGAAGGATTGGAAGCAACCCAATGGATAAGGCACTTGGCCTATGTAGTTCTTGTTGAAATATTGTAACTTCAAAGGATATTCCAAATGTATTTTACTGATGTAACCCAAGGGAGATGTTGTTATTCCTCTGATGGGGTGTTACTATTGTATTTGGTCATCATAGAGTCATGAGGTAAAGCCTCCACTTGTGTTAGGTCTTTAATACCCTAATAAATCATACAAAATATTGTTTTTGAGTATTCCTAGGTGAAGTTGGCCTAGACAGTGTATTGGGGCTGACTTGTCTAGTGCAAAAGTCAAGTTGACACATGTGTATAAATAGAGGAGTTGTGGTTCTTATTTGAACACAGACTCACTCACTTGTGTAGCGCATAGGAGAGAGAGATAGATAGAGCAGAAGGAGGAGAAAGCCTATTTTTGGGTTTTTATTTTATACATCTTATACAGAGGAATTTTTTGCTAGGTTTTCTTCCCCATGAGGGTTTCACATGATAAATCTTTGTGTTCTTTTGTGTGGTTGTGCTTGTCTATCTTTCAGTGACCTTTTTTTGTTATGGTTATGCTGTTATGATGCTAAATGTTATAATATCTGATATAACCATAAAAACTCAACATGGTATCAGAGCCACCCTGAAATAATTCGTTGTGCAGTCGAAAAAGTGCTACAACTACAGCTGTTGAAGATTAGGGTTTCATGCTTGAAAACCCTAAAATACTAAAACTAGTAGTTTTGGTAAATTCACTATATATAGAGACTGGAGAAGGATCAAGAGAAGAAACTTTCATAGGTTGAAGATAAATTCCTGATGTACCGTTTGTAAAAGTTTCAGTATCAGATTCTCTATATTCTGGGAGATATGATTCCTTCAAGTTAGGGTTCCAGCCTCTCGTAGGATTCATCCATAAACATGACACCTAGGGAGAATTTCTATATCTCAGGCTATGAAGGTACAAATCAAGTTTTGTATGATTTTCTAGATAGGGAACAGGATGTACTTTCTGTGGTAAAAGTTTTAGACCCCGAAGGTGAAACTGTGACACGTGAAAGTCCGTACAAGTTTGCTACGCGGAACAGTCCTGAAAATAAATCACCTTGGGAAAAATCTCGTATGTCCCAATTGGTGAAACCATTTCTTCTCTAACATACGTTTTTGGAAAGAGGACATATGAGGCTATCTCAGTGCGAAGTTTAAGACATAGTGGAGCATTAATTTAGGATATACCGCAGAAACAATATCAGGCATTTCTATAGAAAAAATTGAAGAAAAATAGGGCATCATATATTTTGCATTTCTGATCACAGTTTTGGGAAAATGAGTATAATGCTCAGCTCGCCTTAAGGAGATGCATATTTATATCCAATCAGATCTAAAAGATACCTCAGTTGAAAAATTATGGTTTCTTTGTCAAACCCTAGGTCCACCAGAAGCAACATTCCAGAAAATCTTTCAAGCAAGCATGAGATTGAAGCAATCTCACTGGTCAAAGAAGAAGTTGCAGATCCAGAAGGAGATGAAGGAAAAGAAATAAAAAATAAGTATCTGAATTAAATTTCCTGTATATGCTGTGTGTTATGCATGATATAATGTTTTCATTAATGATAGTATACTACTAATATGCATGTGGTGGGTAAGTAGCCCATGGTTCTATACAACTCTCCATTGCTACTTATCTAGAATGAAACCTCGTTGCTAACATATTGGATTAGTGCATAATCACAATGATGTCATAGTAGAAATGGAAGGAATTCATAAAGTTTCTGAGAGATATGGATGAAGGTTGTATTTGCTAAAATAGTTGCATGATGCATAAGAATTTTTCCTTATGCATATGTCCTATGAAATGGTTCTGTTGGATAATAACTCCCGAATTCATCTTATTCCATTGCTAATGCATACATTTATACATTTCATATGGTGGTTGAGATTCATCTTCTAACCAGCCTTTTCACCTTCCTATGTAACTATTCATATTCCTAATATTTACAATAAAGTATAATCCTGACGGATTATATTCCAACAATCCCCCCTTTAATTCGAAGGGGTGTTAGTAAGTCCGAGCATGTTTCTGAATCTTTCAAACTTTTCTCGTCCAAGCACTTTGGTGAAGATGTCTGCAACTTGATCATTTGTGGAACAATGTCGAAGATGGACTGTCTTGGCCTCTACATGATGTCGAATCAAATGATACTTTGTGTTGATGTGTTTGGTTCGATCATGGAATCTAGGATTCTTAGCCAGCTTGATTGCAGAAGTATTGTCGATCAATAATGGAGTGGAATTCTCTTGTTTTTATTGCAAATCTTCAAGTATCTTCGTGAGCCATACTATTTCTTTCGTTGGTTTAGCTGCAGCCACATATTCTGCTTCTGTTGTTGAATCTGCCGAAACTGACTGTTTGCATCATCTCCATGAGACAGCTGCTGATCCAAGACTCATAGTGTATCCAAAAGTTGATACTCCTGTCTCCTTATCGCCATCAAACTATGAATCTGAGTACCCAATAATTTTGAAGTCATCCACCTTAGAGTACTTGAGTCCAACATCTTGAGTCCCCTTCAAGTATCTTAGAACTCTTTTTGCAGCTGACTAGTGTCCTTCACAAGGTTTATGCATGAACGTTGAAAGTATGCCAGCAACATAAGAAATATCTAGTCTAGCTGTTGTAAGGTAGATAAGTCTTCCTACAAGTTGTCGATACTTGGTCGCATCCTCAAATTCTTTTCCTTCGCTTGATGTGAGCTTCATTTTCTGTTCCATTGGAGTAGAGATAGGGTTGCATTCTGTCATGCAAAATTTGTCTAGTAGTTCTCCAACATATTTTTTCTGAGATAAGAATATGTACTTAGGATGTTGAGTGAATTCAATTCCTAAGTAATAGTGGAGATATCCCATATCTGTCATTTCAAAGATCTTTTTCAAATCTTTCTTTATGGATGCTATATAGCTCTCATTGTTCCTTGTCATCAAAAGATCATCTACGTACACCACAAGATACACAAATGATCTTCCAACTTTATTTATAAATAGTGTTGCATCATCAAGATCAAAATGTTCGAAATTTAACCTCAAAAGATGCTCGGTTAATTTTTCATACCATGCGCGAGGCGCTTGTTTTAGGCCATACAACGATTTGACAAGCTTGCATACCTTTTGTTCTTTTCCTTTCACAACAAAGCCTTCTGGCTGAGACATGAAGACGTTCTCTTTCAAGTCTCCATTCAAGAAAGCAGTCTTCACATCCT